>JACAVU010000004.1:18925379-19011168 GCA_014183005.1 Castanea mollissima | reverse complement strand
TTGTTAGTGACAATTATTACAACCAAAAGAAGACTTGTCCTTATTCTTCATTTAGAAACCAAATATGCAAAAACGGATTGCAAAAATGAAATCTACGCGAAAAATAGGGTAAGGAGCACTGGACTGCAAAATGTCAACTTTGGCAAAAAAGTCAAAGGTTAGCTCCGAAGTCAATGTCAAAGTCAATGCTTGAAAGAGTCAATTGCTTAAGTCAAAGTCAAGCTGGAGATGACGTCAGCGATGACGCGATTTGATGATGTCAGTTTGACATGGTGGAGATGACGTAAGCGGATGATGCAACTAGGGCTGACGTGGCAGAATGATGTCAGCAATGATGTTAGTAGGTGCGGTCCATGCACGTGGCAGCTCGTGAAGGAGCGTGGATTGTCATATGGTGACATTTCCGGCTTGGTTGAGTGGATCGTTTGACGAGCTATATGTTGATATGATTTGCGTCTTAGTCAGAGGTCAAAAATGACATATCTAATGAAGGCAGTGGTCTTGGAGGTGAAGATTGAGTTTCTACGGTGGAGATTTAACCCTAAGACCTCTGATAGCAGCAGGGTAGTCAGGAGAGGCATTGATGAGGCTTACTGACTGAAGAAGTTAAGGCAGCGAAAATTACCAAAAAAAACAAGACTGCAAAACACAAAAAAGTTAAAGTAATGACTCTGATACCATGGTAGAAATACTGAATAAGTGTATGTATTTCTCAGTTAAAACAATATACATGAGTGCCTTTATATAGAAGGCATAGAGTGCAGTAAAAGTAAGAGTGTAGTATAAGAATGTGTGTTATACAAGTAATCTAGTTAGACCTAAAACCCACAACACTATACACGTTAACAAGTCCACTGTAGTAGTTACTTTGAATGAGTCAAAAGAACTTTTATAACTTTAGTTGCCGAGGGTGTTCTTTTGACCTTAAATTTAGATGGTAATCAATGATTTATTACAACATTGAGTTCATGTACATTTACGATGAACGATTTTTCTAATTGGTCTCAAGGAAGAGTTACTTTTTCTGCCATTGAAGGTCAGCGAGTTGCTCAATTCAAATCTATGACATCTATTGGTAGGCTTAAGCTTGTCTTTGGATGGAGGCAGAACCACATGTTAATTGGATTGAAATATAGATTTGAATATATCATAGTCTATTCTTGTTATTCTTCTGGATAAAAGCCTAGAGAATCTTACACATTGCAAATTTCTTGGAGAAGTTACCTCTAGTCATTCATATTATTTTCTTGTACCCTGCAATATTGTAACTTGTTCAAAGTTAGATCTGGTGAGTAATCTAAAAATATTATTAGACCAGTCCAATTTTAATTGAAACTAGTGTTGGAAAAATATATGTTTGTATCGTATACAAAACATACGCAGTGGAAAATTAACGGATCTATTTCATTCGCAATTGATAACATGCGCTATGTAAATTTCAGAATTTGAGAACAAGAAAGTGTACCCTGGTATGGTGAAATTCAAAACAATCTAAATAAAAGTACTTGGGAAGACTCTCAATGTTCACTCCAATTCTACTTGATGCCCAAGAAGTGTAGTCTTTCAATCAGTTTCCAAGGAGAGAATAAGAGAGTGTCCAACACTCACATACAAACCATTTCGTTTCTTGTATGATCTTCATGAAAACCCTTATGAAAGTCTTATGAAAACCTTAATAAGATTTTGTATTTTTCTCTCCTTATATTATATATATATATATATAACTGATTATCTAATTGGGCTCTTGTGTGTAACTTGGAGTGGGACCAAAAGGGACCAATAAGACACTAGCTCCAATGAGCCTTGGGCTTTTCTGTCAACTTTTGAAAGTACAAAGTTACCATTAACTATATTTAATACCACTATATAAATATAGTTGTACTCTAGGCCTTATCTATAAATTATATCCCAAGACTTTATTATATATGCAACCTCTTCATTAAAATATTCGTGATAATACAAAATTATGAATATTGACTACCACTTTGAAGATTACTGTATCTTAATCCTTGAGTATCTGGTTTAATCCTTTATGTTATTCATCATTTATTTATAAAATCCAATTTCATAGATATATACTTTAGTAACTCCTTACTAAAGTGGTTGGGTCCAACACTTTGAATAACCAAACTCATTAAACTTATTTCTAGGGAATATTTTATATCTCCGTTAAGAGATTATGGATTCCATCTTAAAAATATATGTTTCATCAACACTAAATGCAGTTGCCCAACATATTGAGGTTTTGACCGTGACTAATAAATCTCACTCCTGATATATCAAAGTAACCTACATCTCATGATCAGGTCCATTATTCTCTCAGGATTTAGAGTTGATGTAATTAGAAGTCGTGAAATTTATTATTCATTTGACAATCGTTAAAAAAATAATAAATCTCACCACGGTCTAGTTCAATATGTCTTAACTCTTAAAATATATCAACATACCAATTAGAAGTTTCCACTTCCATAATCAAGAGAAATCATCTTAGTTGATATGTTATAGTCTTCGCTGATGAAACGCCCAATTTCATCACTGATTACGAACTACATTTTGAGTTTACAAGGAACTTGTGATTTACATCTTTTGTGACTAAATCGCATAAATCACATATAATGTATCTCATGGACTAAGATAATGTCCCATTAGTTCATTTATAGATAGTCTCATATAATTAAACAATTTAATTATTTATGACATGCCAATAAATTAGATTTTAGGGCATAAACTCCAATAATCTCCCACTTGCTCTCAAAGACAATTTACCATATATACGACATTTATCTCCCTTTAGAGTAATTCATAGTCACTCTAACGCAAGATTTGGAAACCAGTTTCAGCCAGATTTATTGCACAAATTATCTTTTCTACACTACTTCTCATGTACTTATATCTCTCTAATGAGATAATACTTAAGCTTAATGTGTATCTTCACCACCTAGGATGAACACATATCTTGAAGTCCAACTTCATGAATCACAATCAAACTACTAGTCAGTATTTGCACATCCAGTATCTATCAAACCTCACTTTGCTAGACAAGCACATAATCCCTCATTTTCCTAAGATATTTAAGTATATGCTTTATTCCCACTAAATTAAGTAATCTTTGATCCAATTGATATTTGCTTACCATGCCCATTGCAAAATAGATATTTAGCCTAGTATATAGTATAGCATAGCATAAAGACTTCTTATTGATATGGTATAAGAAACCGTCTTAATATGCTCTTCCTTTTATATGTTTTAAGACTATAGTCCTATATAAAGAAACTTCAAACTTAAAGAGGAAAGAATTCTTTCTTGAAGCATTACATGCTATACTTGGCTAGAATCTAATTTATTTAAGCAATTTGAGATAGACTCAACATCCTAATTTCTGAATTTTAACAAAGTTAAATTCTTAGGATAACTAGTCTTTCCCAAGTACTTAATATCAATTTGGATTAGACAACAAAACTATATTGATGACAATAGCTCTACATCATTCTAAATGTTTAGAATGTCATCAACATATATTAAGAAATTATTATTATTCTATATAGCCTTTACACACATAAGGCCTTTTAATACTTGATCAAAATCAAACAATTTAATTTCTTGATCAAAGATGATATTTTATGTTTTAGATGCTTGCTTTAATCTTTAAATAGAATTTAAGCAACTTTCATACTAAACACTATTGATTCTTTGCTATGTACAAGTCTAGTTACATCATATAGATGTCTTCCTCAAGATTGCTACTAAAAGAAGCTTTCTTGATATCCATTGACATATTTCATCCAAATAAAATATAATGGATAAGAGAATTTAGATAGAGTCAAATTTGACTATTGGTGAAAAAATCTTTTTATAGTCGAACTATTTCTTTCTAAATAAATCTTTTCGCTACTAATCTTGACTTTGAAGGTTTGTACCTTTAATTCTATCAATCTCACTTTTCTTGTAAACCTATTTGAGAATAATAAGCTTAATGCCATTAGGTGTCTCTACAAGTTTTAGACTTTAAATAGAGTCTAATTTTATTTACATAACCTTGATCTAGTAATCCATGTTCATATCATCTATTGCCTCTACGTAAGATCGAGGATCAAATTCATATCCTTGTGGAATGACTTCAAACGTTTATTTCAAAAGTATGAATTTCTTTGATAATTGATAATCCTCCCACTACGATATTGTATCGGTGTACTAGCTATATATATAGAATAATGCCTTATGGTGTATCTAATACAACCATCTCATTTCTAAATGTATTTTATAGTTGTCTTTCAACAAATTCTGACATAATTCTTCTAGAACAATTCTACGCTTAGCTTAAAGATTATTCACATAGTCATCATCAAGAACTTTGTATTTGTACTTTACAAACATCTTGTCCTTTTTATGACTACCAAAACAATCTTGTGCAATTCCTTTTGAATACCCATCATAAACATACATTTTTCTACCTTTTGATTTCAATTTGTTAGACTTCCTATCTTGCACAAGTGTTGGACATCTCCAAAAGTGAAAGTATCATATACTGGGTTTTCACCCAATCCAAAATTTTATAAATGTCTTAGGAACAAACTTTTGAAATTAATTTCAGAAAATGTATAGTAATTATTTGAGCATATCTTGAAAAGAAATGAGCCAATGGAAATACTTATCATGTAATTTACTATTTCTATAAGAGTCTTATTCCTCCTTCATGTATGCACTAACTTGAAGAAGTCATTGGAACTATATTCATTTACAATAAAGGAGCCCTAGATCATATTATCCTCTAAATAGAATTCATAGATTGGGAATATAACAACAACAATGGTTCTAAAAGCTCATCTTTCACCAATCTTGAAAACCATTTAGATTAATAAGATTTAGATAAGTGTCAAAACATACAATACCAAAGGATGGAAACTTTCTCTTTAAAAAGTAAAACATGCAAATTTTCCATCTAGAAAATAATCATGGACAAAGCTTAGCATTACCAAACCAGAAACACTTTCCTTTTGGTCATACTTATGAGTCTAATTTCCTTTTGGTAACTACTAGGGCAACTATCTTGTCCAATTGTTTGGTATTTTAATTCTTTTTCTTACCACCCTTATCTTTCAGTTTAGGCTAAGAATTTGAATTAAATTATATTGATCTTAGCCTTCGCTCTTAGGATGTCTTCCGTTACGAAGAACTCACTCATCAATTCAGATAACATAAAAATTTACTTATTTATTTTCAAAATAATCTGAATTGATCAAATGATTCTAACAAGGACTTGTGGATCATATCCAAATGAGATTAACATTTAATCTTTACATCTAAGAATTCCAATTCATTTTAAAATGAAATTTTTTTCATAAAATGATATAGAATTGGAATTTCTTAAGCTTTTCTTGGCACTCAATATGACTTATATTGAATATCGTCTAGTAGCACGATATTTCATACCAAACATCTCATTTAGACTTAATATAAAGTCTAAGTCTAGTACTAACTCTAGCATCTCATGCAGTAGCACATTTGAGATAAAAACCAATATAACATTCTAGCATTTCAATGGAGACTATGATCATATCATAAGCTATCTTCCATTAATGCATCATGCGTAGGAAATCATGACAATGCTGAATCGAAACATAAATATGTACTTCCGCTCCTTTAAGCACCATGTCCAAAATTATTTTTTAGTTAATGTGATTCATTTAAAATAGTAGCTAGAGAACAAAATAATGACAACTTTATTTTGAGACTATGAACATAATTACAGAGACATTATATTTTGCATCCATAACCATATAGTATGGAACCCAAAAAACATACTATACTAGGTGCAATGACAACCTAATCCTGCAATTAATATTCCTTGGAAGCGAGGTCATACCAATCACTATGATCAGGTGAGAATTATTCTCATTATTAATGCTATCATGGTAACACTTACCAAACAAAAATAAGTTGTTGCGTATCCTTTAATCTCTAAGTAATAATGACATAGCTCCGAAGGGAGGTTAACATTACACTTAGTCTAGTGTACACCATTGCCTAAAATCCATGTGAGTCACCAAGTAACTCCACGGAAGTGTGGTCGTTCTCAATGTAAAAACACACTTCATCTATCATTAAGAAGTTTAATTTGTAGTACCATGAATTAAACACCCTCCGAAGGGAGCAAGACATATACGCCAAGTCGATGTGTCTAATCATACTACTATAAACCAGTAATGGAGGCCGTGAGAATTAACCCTTGAATCTCTCTCCCACTAGAAATTTTAAAACAAGTAGATTGTCATGAAATCCTTGTGATCTAATCACAATTATAACCCTGCACATCAAATGTGTTTAATTGTTTAAATTCAATGTGATGTAACTAAGTCACGTCACAATAGCATAACGAATATTCGCACAATCACAAAGAAGTTTAACCTTGTAATCCGTGAAGCAAATACCTTCCGCATGAAATGTAAGACTCGAAGTCAAGACAAAGTATCTATTCACATTACAATAAACTTAACAAAAGGGTTATTTCAACACTCCCACTCATTATTTGGGTTTTTCTTAAATAATTGTGATCCTATCACAACTAATAGCCTTGCACTTGTTGAAGACTCTAATCTTATTAGAATCACTAACTAAAATGGAAGTCCTAAACTATTTAGGATTCCTTAAACACTAATGAATCAAAAATTAGTTATGTATAAAACTCTATCCTTAATTTACTAGACAAAGTATTCTAATCTTATTAGAAACTATATAACTTTAATTAGAATTTTAATCTCATTAAAAATCTCTAATTAAAATAAATTAAGGAATTTCAATCATAAAAAAATTCCAATCTCATTAGAATGTTTACAAAAAGACAAGTCCCAAACTATTTAGGACTAAGAGTTCTATTTAACTAATATCTTTGATCTCATTAGGTCTTTTAGTTAGAAATATGTGTAATCTAATCACACATAACCTTGCTCTTTATACATTTAAAAACACTTAGAAAAATTTCAAAATATCCTTCAGTGGCATTTTCACGAGTATCACGCGACTAAGCTCTTCCCGCGAAAATGAGTTAAAGGAAATAATGAAAATACAAAATTCAGACAGAAGCTTCTGCGACTATTTCGTGAGTAAAGCTTATCCGCGAAAAATTTTGTGAAAACACAAAATTCAGACAGAAGCTTTCGCAACTGTCTCACGACTATTTTGCGAGTAAAGCTTACCTGTGAAAAATTTTGTGTTTCAGAGACATTTTTCGCAAGGAATTTAGCGGGAAGGTAACACGTGAAAAATTCGTATTTTCAGTTTTTAAAGAGTAGACGTAGACAGTTTTCAACGTTCTTTCATGAACAAACAACCACCATATGAACATAATAGATGGAATTTGATATCAAAATTGAATTGCATTGATGCTATAGCCTTAAAGATCAATTTAACATACTTAAATTCAAATTTAAACAACATTATAACATCAATATTAGTTTTTATCAAATCATAGTTTCAACAAACATGTAGAAAATTAAATACATATATAATCTTTTAACATCATGAAACTATTATCTGTAATTCCAAAACTCACAAAACATGTTATATAGATTCGAATTGAAGACCGCTCTGATATCAATTGTTGGAAAAATACATGTTTGTATCGCATACAAAATATACGCAGCGAAAAATTAACGGATCTACTTTATTCGCAATTGATAACATGTGCTACGTAAGTTTCAGAATTTGAGAACAAGAAAGCGTACCTTGGTATGGTGAAATTCAAAACAATTTGAATAGAAGTACTTGGGAAAACTCTCAATCTTCACTCCAATTCCACTTGATACCCAAGAAGTGTGGTCTCTCAATCAATTTTCAAGGAGAGAATAAGAGAATGTCCAACACTCACATACAAACCATTTCGTTTCTTGTATGATCTTCGTGAAAACCCTCATGAAAAGTCTTATAAAAACCTTAATAAAATTTTGTATGTTTATCTCCTTATATATATATATATATATATAATTGATTATCTAATTGGGCTAGCCTTTTGGGCCATTCCAATTGGGTTCTTGTGTGTGGCTTGAAGTGTGACCAAAATGGACCAATAAGATACTAGCTCCAATGGGCCTTGGGCTTTTCTGTCAACTCTTGACAAGTTCAAAGTTATCATTAACTATATTTAATACCACTATATAAATATAGTTGCAATCTAGGCATTATTTATAAATTATATTCCAAGACTTTATTATACATGCAACCCCTTTATTAAAATATTCGTAGTAATACAAAGTCATGAATATTGATTGCCACTTTGAAGATTACTACATCTTAATCCTTGAGTATCCGGTTTAATCTTTTATGTTATTCATCATATATTTATGAAATCCAATTTCAAAAATATATATTTTAGTAACTTCTTACTAAAGTGGTTGGACCCAACACTCCGAATAACCAAACCCATTAAACTTATCTCAAGGGAATATTTTATATCTCCGTTAAGAGATTATGAATTCCATCTTGAGATTATGAATTCCATCTTGAGAATATATGTTCCATCAACACTAAATGCGGCTGCTCAACATACTGAGGTTTTGACCGTGACTAATAGATCTCACTCCTGATATATCAAAGCAACCTACATCTCATGATCAAGTCTATTATTCTCTCAAGATTTAGAGTTGATGTAAATAAAAGTCGTGAGATTTATTATTCATTTGACAGTCGTTAGGAAAATAATAAATCTCACAACGGTCTAGTTCAATATGTCTTAACTCTTAAAACATATCAATGTACCAACTATAAGTCTCCACTTCCACGATCAAGAAAAATTATCTTAGTTGATATGTTATAGTCTTTGCAGATGAAACGCTCAATTTCATCACCGACTACGAACTACATTTTGAGTTTACAAGGAACTTGTGATTTACATCTTTTGTGACTAAATCACATGAATCACATACAATGCATCTCATAGACTAAGATAATATCCCATTAGTTCATTTATAGATAGTCTCATATAATTAAACAATTTAATTATTTATGACATGCTAATAAATTGGATTTTAGGGCATAAACTCCAACAACTAGCATGCCCATATATGTTGCTTTCACTTGTCAATGAACAGAGACGGACCATCAAGGCAAATTGGTATAGTCTCATGGCGTTATAGTAAATATAAGAGATTGAACCTTGATCATCATAAACTGGCTGGGTAAATTTAAGGGAGATGAAGGATTATTGTGTATACAGCCCACCTGTTGCATCTATAAAACAAAGGACAGAAAAAAAAGGTGCCGAACTTTGAAGGCTAGTAAATGATATCAGTACACAGTACAGTACAAAAGCTGCCCAATATATTTTATATTTATGAGCCCAATTGTTTAAAACATATAAATAGCCAATCTTGACATTCATGATTAAAGAATAATGATTATTATTTATCGAATGCTAGGTCATAATTAAGTAATTAATATAAAACCTTATGTTGAACTTGTGTATTGACTAATCTACCCTTCATGATTGAAAATATATTAAAATAATTAGAAATTCATAATTATTACATTTATAATATGTTTACACTTCAAGTTTATTTATTTATTTTAATTACATATAAAATGACAAATGGTATACATTTAACACATAATTTCAAGTAGTAAATATATACAACTATTATTGTTGTGTAGCTAGGGTTGTTACAACTTACAATTGTGTCGTCCCTAGGTTCTTAACATTTTTGTATATAAAATCCTTTTAAGTTTAGCTAATGACAGCAGCCAATGAAGAAATTCACATGGAATAATTTTCTAGTTACAATGAGCTTTTTGTCACTTTCGAATTTGGCCATATCTTCCTCTTTCAAGTTTATCCATGCCTCCACCCCATCCCCATTTTTGCATCTCTCAACTTGCCCACAATGCCTTACCACTCTTCCACAAGTTCATTAGGCACCATAAAATTCACCTCTTGAAGCGCTATATGAAGCTTGTCTGTGCTTCACAGTGGTAACCACCTTCATCAACAGAAGGATTGTCTTTGATGCCCTGGGCCAAAGGGTAATAACATGTTAAGGCGTTGGAAAATGATTGCTTGAGCAAATTTGATTTGGCAATATTGGTGGTGAACTTTTGGGTAGAAGAAGATGAAAGAAGCATGCATGGGAGGCTGTATTAATTTGGTTTTGAAAGGAAAGCCGATAATATTACAGAAGATGGATAGGGGTTTGTGAAATGTTTTTATCATCAACTTGGAGATTACTTCAACCTAGGCCTTCATTTCCTCTTTGTAAAATTCTGTAAAGTTGTATTTACAACTATATTTTATGTTGGCTTTAATTCTATGTAAAATTTGATTGTGATTTTATTCAATCATTTTTCTGTATTTTGTGGTATTTAATGTAAAGGTTGTGTGTGTGAGTTTGGTGAAGAATTTGTAAAGATATGGATTTCGAGACTTGCTCGCGATTGCTGACCTGCAAAACAAGCCACGTGAGAAGTAGATGCTGCAATTTAAAGAGTTCTTGACCGGCTAGATTTCGCAAGTCATTGGCGACTCTGGCCAAGTCGCGAGTAACTAGCAAAACTCACTGCCTGATTATTTTTGGGTGTGCTATTTCCCATTCTTTATATATAAACCCTTATTACCCATGAAATATAAGAAGAAGAATGAGTATTTACAAGAAACTTTTGAGAGAGAAAACCCTAGGCAAAACACGTGAGAGTTAGATATTGTTTACCCACAATCCTCTACATCATTTCTCTAAAGTTTCCATTTACTACCACCTCTCCATCTACACATCCTTAAGAGGTTTTTAGTCTAATCACTTACCTCACCCATTTTGACTGTTGAGACATTTTTGGTACTTATGGGAAGCATTGGAAAAAGTCATTGAATATCGAATGCAATTGGGCGGAATTGTGGGATCTGGATAAATAGTGGAGAGTCCATTGGTAGTAGAAGCTTGGAGGGCTCAAGTACATTGGGTAAATTAGGCTTAGAGGGTCTTTTTGATATTCGTGTACTCCAATTTATTTACTAGTGGATTGATTTCAGCTTGAAGGGCTGCGGAGAGGTTTTTTGCCGAGTACTTTGGTTTCCTTTTCGATAACACGTCTTGGTGTTATCTTGTGTTTGCAACTCTCTTCTCTACTCTCTAAGCTTTACATTTATCGCTTATTATACTTGCTTATGACTTAGAGTAGTGTTCCAGTTTATTGCGCTTCATTTTTCTTGTTCTGCACTTACATAAGTTGGAGTAAAAACAATTAAGCTGTAATTTAAAATTAGGGCCCTAAAGAAGCATTAGTGTTTTCACACTAATTGAGCTTTCAAGTTTAGACAATTTGAATAAGTGATTCTATACTGGATGGTTCTTATTCAAATGGTGGTGAGTATATATATATATATAGCCAAAAAATTTAAATATAGTACAAGCTTGGGAAGTTGAATTTTTGTGTTAAACTTCTAGTTTAGTACTATTGTCTGTTTTCCATTCTCTGTTATTGTAACTATTATATTATTGAAAAAAAGAATAGAAAAAGAAGTTTGTTGTTTCATTTTAAACTAGTAAAATTATCATATAAAATTCTTAAGAGATATGACTCCTCAAAAGACCCAAACTTATTGTATGGCATATACTTGTATAACAACAACCTAACACTAAGGTTAACATAGAGTTCTGTACTCCATAGTATATAAAGCTTACATTGAGTTCATCATAACCAAAATTTAGAATAGTAAATTTAAGGTTACAGCTTAACTCTAGTTAAATTAACCAACTACCTAAGTTACCTAATTAGTCCAAATTATATGCAAATCCAAATTAAGGTACAACCAAATCACCAAACTAAGTTAAGTGTAGTGAAAAATAAGATTGAAATTGTGATTTGATCATGATGGGAAAAACCATTGTAAGAAAAATCTCATTGGGGGAATTTTAGGTCACCACTTTTGCTAGAGAATCCACTAACAAGAAAAGAGGTTACAAGAATAAGAAATTTTACCCTATCTCGAAGTACATACCTACAGTAAAACTTACCAATCTATTTAAGGAAGCTCAGTTCCAATCCCTAATTGGATTACTTCTTGCAAAAGATTTATCCCTTGCTCGAATCTTTTCTTTGTGACTAACACCACTGCAACCACTTGACTATTGTAACTTTCACAATATTCTTCAAATTATGCTTTGATGAATCGGCAATAGCTTGATACAAAACCCTAGGTGCAAAAAACTTTGTAGCAACTCTAGGTATGCATGTGTCTCTTTATGCGTGTATCTGATGATGGCCATAAAATATCCATTTTATATGTTTTGGAACCCTAGTGCACGAATTCCAATAAGAGCCGAGTCATTGTTGGCTAAAACAAAAATTACTATTCAATTTTCCCATAGCTTGATAAATCAAGAGGTGTTATAATCCAAGAATCGAGATTCATTTATTTTTCATAGATCAACAGGTATCAACTAGTATTGAAGTCCCGTTCTGACGGGCTTTCTTGAGCAAGTCTTATGTCTTCGTTTAATACAACTTGAATGTGTCTTTTTTTTTTTTTGATAGGAACTTGAATGTGTCTTTGAACACACTTAAAGTAAGACTCAAATACATGTAAACTTTTTTTTTGACTTGGATGTATCAATTCATAAAAATATGACCTACATTGTTTACAAATCTAAAAAATAGTCTTGGAAAAATAAATAATTCTTTTAATATTCTTAAAATAAAAGAAACATAAGAATTACATATTTTTTAAAATTTTATTAGATTCCTAATCAAACCAACTGTTCCTTGTGAGGTGTGGAAAGACAACAACTTTGAATTCCCAACAATGGATACTTTGTATTCTAGTATATATTAAAATTGTTGGTGTTGGTGACTAGTAGAAGTAATATGGCCACAATTAAATCATCGGTATTGATGACTTTTCCTTTAGTTGAGTAGTAGTTAAATGATAAACATTTTTACAAATATTAAAATTAGGATAATGACACTTGCACACATATACAAAAAAAATAGCTTAAAAAAAACACACACACATACACAAAAAATGAGAGAGGGGGAGAGAGAGAGAGTTTGTCCCAAAATCACACTGCAAACTTATTCAGAAAAAAAAAAAAAAAAAATCACACTGCAAACTGATTCTCATATAGTCATACGGATACCAACCCAAAGAAGAAACTAAAACCCTAGCAGTTTCACCAATATATTACAAATAACATTACATGATGATATAATTGGAATACTTTTAACAAAACATGGAAGCTTTAGACTTCCTTTATTTTAGTTCACGATGGAAACTAACAAAGAAACTGCTAAACAATTTTGCATGCAGTGTCAGCCATTCAGTCTACACATGTAGCATGCTTATACATTAACGTGTTAAGCATTTATGGTCGTGGTGGAAGCATATGCAAGGAGCTCTGTGTCACTTTCAAATTTAGCCATGTCTTCCTCTTTCAAGTTAACCCATGCCTCTATTCCATCCCCACTTTTGGTGTCTAAAAATACAACAACGTTCTTGAAAGGCAAGCTAACCCGACCAATCCACATGGGATTTCCCCAACCAAAGTCCATTTCATATATAGGGAACCTGCACAAGCTTGTGAAATTGAATGGAACTACATCTTGTTTCAGGACTTTTTCACTTGCGTCTTTGAGAAAGTCCAAGTGTTGAGTGTGGCCGTGTAATTTTTTCACGTACTCATTGTCTATTTTTCTTATTGCGGCTCTCAGTTTGCCCACAAGGCCAAGTCTCTCTTCACTTGACAGAATGACTGTTGCAACCCGGAAGATATTTCCAAAATAGTTTCCAGACAACGGGGGATCCATCCTCGTCCGTAAATTCACTGCAAAAAGCACTAAGTTGAGCTTCTTATGCCCACAGTTTTCTTGTGTAGCAGCGACATATCGGCTCCATAAAAATGTTGACACGGCCTCAACACGGCTGGGGTGTAATGGGCATTCTATGTCTGAACTTTCTGCATATTTTTCCTTAAGAGCCTCTATTGTAGCAGAGCTAAACACAAACCTCTTTAGTACGAGCTTCTCTTGTATCATACTAGTTTCTGGTTGAAACCCAGATAAGGTACTTGTAGGCGGGAAGAGAGTTGATGCTTGAAATTGTGGATGAATATCAGTCTCGCCTCGCGCTGTGGCTGCCCAAGTTTTCATAAACATGATAAAGGATGTGCCATCAGCAATCTTGTGGGAAATGCATGCACCAATGGCAATACCACCACAAGTGAAGTAGTTGACTTGAACAGCAAAGGTTAAATTGTGCGTGCCATCAATATCGCATGGAAGAAATTTCTTAAACTCTGCTGGATTTGGATTTGTAACAATATCTGAAAGCTCGCACTTGACTTGGGCTTCGCGAAACATCACCCCTTCATCATTGCATTCCACGTTAATATTGTCTTTAACGCGGCCAGCTAAAGGATAGTAACGCGTTAAGATGTCTGACAATGATTGCTTGAGGACACTAGAGAATGATTTGGTAGTATCCGTACTGATTTTGGAGTAAGTATCATTCTTTGTGTAGAAGAAGATAAATGAAGCATATACCGGAGGGAATATTTGGTCGAGAAAGGAAAGCTGATAATACTGAAGATGGGTGGGAGTTGGTGAAGTTGGTTTGATATTCTCACTGGAGATTACTTCCACTTCAACCTTCATTTTCTCCTGCCAAAGTAAGTTCAAACTACTTTGAACAGGTGAGTCTATGAATGGTGCTTATGCAAATGGTGGCATCCATCTACTATATATAAAGCTTCTGCAAATGTGCTTGACCAATTTGGTTTGATAAGACGTGCTTGGGCAAGTTATTGATCACTTCATTTCAAATGTAATGGAATTATCATGAAAACAATAAACCTGCGAATGTACTTGGTTTGATTCACATCTAGGTCAGTGATTATCCGATTGGACGAAAAGCCCTGAACAGCTTCAATATGTACACTTCATCTATGACGTGTGATTAGATATTGGGTAAATTAATGGAATTTTGTTTAAAAGATAAAATAACATCAATGAACTTACACAAATAGCCCTTCCAAGTTTAACTAATATTGGGTTTTCAGAATATCAATAATAATTTATTCCACTTCCAAAGTTTCTCAATAAATTGATTCACAAGGTATCAACTCCAATTTATAAAGTTAACTCATTTAATATCATCTCCAACATTATGACTAGTTTTCATAAAATTTACACTACATCATTAAGAGACTCATGAAAGCAAAATCAAAATATTCTATAAAACAAGAAATTTAGAACTTCAACTAACTTCAAATAAATCCAATGGCAATGAAAAAATTAGATTTACCAACCATCACATGTTATAACTCAAAACCCCTAAGTTTTCCACCATACATAAACCTTAAGTAGTCATCATTAGCACAAACCATATACCCACTTATCAAATAATTCTACCAATACAAAACTCATACATACAAACACATAAATATCACTTTCAATGCTCATAAATTACATGGGTATCATTATTAAAGCTTAAATAAGAATAACCTCAAGCAAAGGTGTAAAACCCACCAAAAGATTAGAAATTTTTACCTTAAAAAAGGATGTGAAAGTGCTTATAGGTTCTCAAGAATTTTCAGGTGATCTTGCCAGAAAATTATGGTGGAAATGGTGGTGGTGGTGTGGTAGTACCGGTGAGAGTATATAAGAGTAGAGAGGAGTGTATGAGAGAAAACCAAACAATGAAAAGAAAAGAAGAGAGTGAACCGGCCAAAGAGTAAAGAGACGAGTGCAAATGAGTGGTGGGGAAGGGGGTTAGGTGGGGCACATGTGGTCCAATAAAAATCTGACCTCTACTTTTTTCTTTTATTTGGGGGGAGGAGGGGGTTTTGACTGGGACGTTATAGCTCAAATTAGTGTTTTTTTTATTATTTAATTTTTGGTAGATTGTAACTAGGACCAAAAGTTTTGTATTCTTTTGTATAGACTGTAACTAGGACTTAACTTCTTGTAAGGTTTAATTTACCAAGATTTTATTTGTCTTTATTCAATCGATGACAATGAAGTATTTTGAACATGTAATTTGTATTTGCTTTTCTTATTTTTTGTATAAAAAATAAGTGGTGACTTCACACCACTTATCCAAAAAAAGAGGTGCCCTTCAAAGCACTTGAATCTCTTTTTTGAGAGTGCCCAATCTTTACGGTCTTTCACAATATGAACAAGTATTTTTCAAAGCCGAGCTCAAGCTGTTTATAAATAACTTGGTTCATTTACAGATCCTCACTACAACTCAAAACATACTTCTTACAAAAATGTTGTGATATTTTATTTTCTTTATAGATGCTTTCTATTATTCTTCCTATTGTTACAACAAAATCTTATAACATTTTAACAATATACCAAGTTGTTAGTCCACAAAAATTCATAATAAAATAAAATATAAATATAAATATATTCAAATGACATTAAGGATCACTACATCTCAAAATATACTTATTATAAAAAGAGAAAAGTTCACTTATAGCCCCTAACATCTGGGGTAGTTTTCATCGTGGCCCTTAATGTCAAAAGTTTCATTCTAGCTACAGCCTGCAGGTTTTGTTTCATTTTCAAAATCATGTTGTCCAACTCTTTTGCTATTGTTTTGTTAATGGTTTCAGTTTCAAAAACACCATGTTGTCCAACACTTTTGCCATTTTTTTGTTAAGTGCCACGTGGTAGCTATCACTTGGCACATGAAATATGCTATATTACTCTTTAGTAAGTATTTAGAACCCTTAAAGCAAGATATTACAGCTAAATTGATTTTAACAATAAACTAAACAATGTAGTCCAAGTGTAAATGACTTACTCAATTTCTATACAAACTAACTACACTACAGTTAACTTTGCAATATAGTGAACTAAAGGAAATAAAGAGGAACGCAAGCAAACCACACTTGTCACGTCCTAAACGCCAAAGGGTCCAAAGCATGAGAAAGACGTCTCAAAGTACTTGTAGATTTTTCCTTTTTAACAATTCAATCCACATAAATCATATCAAGTACCAACATCAAGAATTATTATAATAATTCCATTGAACATACTCTCAAAGTAAGTTAGAGCTTTAAGAATTAATTACAAGGACCATTGGTCACAAAAGAATAGAGGTCTGAATAAACAATTACATATAAACAGCTTGTCCCATTGGTGAGAATAAAGTCACAACCACTATAACATACAAAAGAATGAGTCAAACCTATTCTAAGATGCACATCATCTAAAATCTCCATTACAAAAGTTCAGCCTCCATTAGTAGTCAGTTTAACTACTGTTAGCCACCAAAAAGCTGTCTCACAAGATTGTTGCCTACTCTGAAAAGTTTATAAAATAATGGAATGAGACAAAACTTAGTAAGTAGCATAATTAATGGGGGTGGGAGAAATGCAAGTTTTATCTTCAATAATAATAATATGACAAGAATGATTAAAAAATGAAACTCAAAGTTTCTCAAAATAAATACCTTGAAACTATATACCATAATCTGTGAGTACTAACAATATAATTTCCAAAACCATAAAATCTAACATACAGCAGCTTATCACAAATATACCACACTATCACATAGACCGGTTAGAGGATCCACCCATTCAAAACTGGCATGATATTGTCTTCTCTAGTATGCAGACTCTTGGCTCATGGACAGTAGCCTCACCCATACCCTCAAGGTTTTTCTTTCTCCCAATGGGCAGCAGAGAGAAAGTGTCAAATAGGATCTCTCTTGCATGTGGTCTCTTGGTCCCATGGGCAGCAATCTCACCCACACACAATTAAGGAACCTCTTCTCCCCATGGGCAACAAGGAAGATCAAGTCATCTAAAGTGAAAGGGCCCTAATCTGGATTTGATTCTATTGTCACAAAAACTACAGAAACCAAATCAACGAAATTGAATCGGGTGATCACTGGGAAATCACGCATGGCATGGTGTTAAACTACATAAACCTCACAGGTTACATATACTTTGAAACACATAATTTATATATAGGTAATTTCAGAAAAATTTTAAATAATCTGACTACTACAAAGTTTGTAAGGTTTTCAACTTCATTCTTGTCAAGAGATTTTCTATCAATTTCCCACATAATAAGACAAGATAAGCATCTTTAAATTCTCTAATATACCATAAAATCCATGATTTTCTTATCAAAGATTAAATAAGAGATGCTCATTTTTCCATGTCAATAATTTATGTATTTTCCCAAATGCAATACCAAATATGATACATTTTTATATATAATCATAAATATATTAAGGTTAAGACACAATAGTTTTTAAGAAAATATAGTTTTTATAGGTAGTTTCCGAAAGTGTATCTAACCCAAAAACATCATTTATGTAACATGGTTATTTTTCAAAAATCTCATTAAAAAGCTACTTACCTCGTAACTGCAAAATCCTAATTCTCCAAGCTCTAAGGAGATTAACTAGAACCTAAACAATATCAAGTAAACCTATCACAATAAGCATAGAGCTTGAAATTGCATCTAGCTACATGCCAAATAAGCATTTAATTAGGCAAGTGTAGTATTTAACCTCATCAATAATAATATATTCGACTTCCAAAGTTTCTCAACCAATTGATTCACAAGGCATAAACTCCAATTTATAAAGTTAACTCATTTAATATTATCTCCAACATCATGACTAACTTCTATAAAATTTACACAACATCATTAAGAGACCCATGAAAGCAAAATCAAAATATCCTCCAAGACAAGAAATTTAGGACTTCAATTAACTCCAAATAAACCCAATGGCAATAGAAAAATTAGATTTACTAATTATCACATGTTATAACTCAAAACTCCTAAATTTTCCACTATACATAAACCTTAAGTAGTCATCATTAGCACAAACCATATACCCACTCATCAAATAATTCCACCAATACAAAACCCATACATACAAACACATTAATATTACTTCCAATGCTCATAAATCACATGAGTATCATTGTTAAAGTTTAGATAAAAATAACCTCAAGCAAAAGTGTAAAACCCACCAAAAAGATTAGAAATTTTTACTTTAAAAAAAAAGATGTGAAGGTATTTATGGGTTCTCAAGAATTTTCCAATGATCTTGCTAGAAAATGATGGTGAGATGGTGGTTTGGAGTAGAGTCTGGTGGGTGAGTGTGTGTATTTAAGTAAAGAGAAGAGAAAGAAAATGAAAGGAAGAAAAAGATGGCCAGATCTGAGAGGGTGAGATAGATTAAAATGAGTGTGGGGAATGGTGTTAGGTGGGGGGCACGTGGGAACTAAAAATCTGGCTTCCTCTTTTTTCTTTTTCTTTTTTTTGGGGGCGGGGGGGGGGGGGGGGGGGGGGGTGGTTTGACTGGGGCGTTACAACACTAAACACCAAGAAGTGTTTAGGAAGAGGAAAACCCGAGCTTGAGGCGAAAAAATCTCTCCCACAAGCACCCGTCAAAAATCTCCACTAGGCAAGATAGTTACTGTATATTTGGATACTAAGAATCCTCCAAGCCCAAAATCTTACATGTACTTGAGCCCTCCAAGCTCCAGTTAGCCATCCACTGCTCCAAGTCCCTTCTCTTTCTAGCTTATTAGAGACCCTCCATTGAAGCACCAATGGAAACACCAACAATGAAGATTGGATTTGAATGTGGCTTCTCAAGTTTTTATAGCCATGCTCTCATTCACATGGTCTGTGTTTATGGGTGAGAAAACTGTTTACAATATCTCAATCAATACAATAAAGGAGATGCAAAAGAGAGATTGGATTGGTTTCTTAAGGCAAAATGGCTTTCTCTTCATACACTTGGATTGGCTTCTCTTGGATTGCTCTTTTATGGTTTCTAGGGTTTGTATCACCTTTATCAGACAGGTGCAATCCAGAATGCATAGTATTAAGATCGTACAGCTCACGACCATTCCACCTTTTAAGGTCACTTGAAGGTCACAAGTTACATGCTTGCACTCTCATCCAAACTACCTACCACATGGAGCTCGCGGGCCACCTAGGTCGCTTCTTGGTTGTGAGATCTTTGGTTAATGTAGCTTTCTAATGTTGAGGAAGAGGCTCAAGTACATCTACACGAAATTACATTATATCCCTAGAAAAATATATCAAACATAAAATGCAATTACAAACAGCTTTTGTCTCTGAATAAAACCAACAATAAAATGCTTCTCAATCTCACCCTTTGGCTATTCTATGACAAAACACACATATATAGACTTTAGACTTAATCGTGAGTTGAAAACCTGAGACTAGCAAAGGACTCACACCTAAACTCTAAAGACTAAAACCAAAACTTGAACTTAAAACTAAAACCCGTAACACTTGTACAAGATATGTTAGACCCTATAGTTTAAAGCAAGTATAAAGTTAGGAAATAATAAACAAGGACAACGTGATCAAGTAGATATGAATAATATGCATGAATGCAATTTGATAAAAAACTCAACAAACATAAAGACTATGGCTACAATGATCAAAGCATAAAGTTATGATGATCCGAACATGCAAGCAAGCACAATAAGCAAAAGATAATTGCATGTCCAACAAGCACAATTACGATGCAATGGAAGCAATTATAACCCAAATACCAAATAGATATAGCATAATAAATCCAAAGCACCATAAAAGTTCATGACCTAAACACGGTCATACGGTACAATACCAAAAGATATAAAAATAACTAGAGTATCAAAGTTATACTAAAGGCATAAACGAAAAACATAACTAAAGAAAGAAAATATAAAGGTTAGTTGCTGAAGTTGTTGTATTCCTCCTTGTTCTTTCAAATTCTCACCCTTAAACTCTCCCCCTTGCTTTGAGCAGTCCCCTTCTATATGTATGTGGTTAGTCTATGATCTCCCCTTTTTTGTCAAAATATCCAAAGAGGGTCTCTACTGCTACTGTACAGTCGAGGAGACAGTCGATTCTCTATGCGGTTCAAACGGGAGGAGATGTGATCCATATGGTCATGCACAAGACCGAAACTAGTTGTCATTTGTTGAGATAAATCAACAAAAAGAATTGGCATGTTCATAGAGTGAAATGTGGAAGTGTAAGCTGGCAGTGCAGAAAATGGATTATCTTCCGTCCTAGCATTTCTGGCTTCTTGATACATACCATTGAGAGTGTTAAAGCTAATGGGTTTTGGAACAGGAATGGAGTGATATGTCTCTGGAAGCGGCACATACTTGTATTTGCAGAAGCGGGAGATTAGAGAAGTGAATGGGACATAATGAATTCAAACACCTTCTTCAGCCATGCTCCACGACACATTGTAGATGTGCCAACCCAAACAAATTGGTACCCCTTGAATCAAGCCATATAGAAAGTGAATTTGTCCAAGGCTAAGGTCAGATGGATCACCAACAAGATACAAATTCACAAATAGGATCATCGACATGACATGATTGATTGGAGAGAGGTTTCCGGTAGACATTGTAGTGGTACCTGGAATAAGTTCTCTGCCCAATGCACACAAATGGATGGGAGCTCCATGACACTCCGAGATGAGTAGGGATAACTATCGCTCCGAGTGTACTTGGGAAGATCAAACAAGGCGAAGATAATCTAGGGGGTGAGAATGTAGTAGGAAACCCTGAGGTATATGCGCAGAAAATTATTTTGATGACAAAGGTTGACGTAAAATTTGATAACAAGATCTTCAATCGGGCACACCAGAGCAATGATAATGAAATCCCATTCCCGTTGGTCAAGCATATTGAAAATGGAAGTTCCTTGGAAGGTGCACCATTCAACTCTTTTCTCCACGACAAAGTTAGCATAGCGAACTTCCTGAACCATGAGTCCGGACCATGTGCATCACAAAACTTGACATTCTCAAAAGCTGAACTCTTCTTGGATTCTTGATGTGAGACTCTACTAAGGAGATGAGGAGTCAAATTGTTTTCTTTTCCCTCTGTCACTATGGCGGGGGGAGAAGGCTTGGGGGCGACTAAAAAACAAACACCACACCACCAACTAACAAAAAATAGATGGCAAAGAGTGTTAGAAAAGAATCGCAAAGGCAAGCCAACACAAGGTGCACTAATGGCATAGGCAAATGATGCGATATGGAATTGATCAACTCAACAATGGTAAAGCTTCACCATTATGCCAAAACATGATCAAGGATAAAAAACAAGTCTCACTAAGAGATTTGGTGTCCAATGGGACAACAAACAGATGAAAACGTTCACTTGAATATTTCATCAAACACTTGGTATGCACACTAACAACAAGCATAAAACAACATGGACAGAACATACGGAAAACATGTCCAAATACAACACAAAAAGGTCACAAACGACCAAGACAACAATACAAGCAACTATAGATCGAGAGAATAATGGTCAAGAACATAGAGAACAAATTCCAACCATAAAAACATAACGGAAACTCACACACACCCATGCACAAAATCATATTAAAGAGAAAATAAAGTTGAAAACTTACTTGAGATGATTTTGGGATGAGAGAGGAGGGAAAATTTTGTCTAAATATTGAGTTTTGAGGGGTGGAGGTTCAGTTTTGTAGAAAGAAACGTGAAGAGGTGGGAAAACAAATTGTTTGAAATCTCTTTCCTTATAATCCAGATTCGTGCCCAGTCGCGACCTTGGCTAAGTTTCACCTTGCTCATGACAAGGCCGTGATATCCCTGGTAAAAAAAAAAAATTGAGCACAAAATAATTGGTCACGACTTGGCCAAGGTCGCTTAGGGTCACGACAAGCTTGTGAAACCTATAAAAACAAGGCACTGATATTTTCAGAAAAATGAACATCTTTTGGCCCAAAAACACAAGTTTTTCAAAATGGTTCTTCAAGAAAAACATGATATATAAACAAGATAGACAAGAATACACCGATTAGGTCGAAGTTCATAAGTGTTTTCAAGAGATGACTGGCACTAACAAGGCAACCAGCTTTTGTTTTTTTGTTTATTTTTTGAGAAACTAACAAGGCAACCAACTTGTGTGTAGTGTGTGAGTGCAATTTGAGATAAAAATATCAAAGAGAGATGGTCAGTGCAAGCACTCATAAGTCCTATCACACAAATAAGGTTCACATAAAGAGAAAACCTTACAATGATGCAAAACATGAAATATATAGCTCTCACAACTAGACTAGGAAAACTTAGGGAAAGATAGATAGAGAGAGAGAGATATATATTGATACAAGAGTTGCATTTCTAGCACAAGATTGATGTGTGCTATTAAAAGAGATGTATTTGACATACATGAAGCATTATGAGCACATATATTTGAGGCTCTTACAAAATTTGACTCTTTTTGAGCATAGCTTAAAAAATTTTATTCAAGAACAATGGTGCGTCACCTATTTCATTCTTTTAGCACCAGCTTTTTGAGAAGAGCTTTACAAGAAAATTGTGAGAGAGACATAAGGCATACTTTACTCAAAAGATGAGGTTAAAAGCAAACATGTTCCAAGTAAAGTGAGAACATCATGAACGTTGTCTTTTTCTCACAACACATAGACCAACGAAGTCCACACATAAATTACAACTAGTGCAAATATGACAAGATAGAGCAAAGTTGTGCATGCATCACAAGAGAAACTAAATGAACTAATACCCAAAAATTGTGTATAGGTATAAAGTTCAATAGTCACAAATCCTCTTAAGTTTGAAAAGACATGATTTGATAACAAAGAAAAAATCAAACAAACACGAACAAACAATGATAAGCACAAAAACACACAAAGAGTAGGTACAAACATGGGAATGCAATGCATTGAATTATTTAAGTTTGAGAATCCCTATGACCTCTATGGAAAGGTATATGGCGAGGAATAGAGTTAGGGTAATGGTTACCATGAGAGTTGATTCATCCGGAAAGGTAAGTTGCTATGGAGAAGAGAACATCCACAACTTGTTTCAAGAGACGATCATGATTGAATGAGCTTGAGCTTTCATGAGATGGATCATTCTTCTTCAAGGAATGAAGCTTGAAGCAATATGGTCGAGTGTGGCCTCTAGCAACACAATGATGGCATAAGTGTGGAGTTTGAGGACCTCTTTGCTTCTTGGTAAGGGACTTAATTACACAATTTCCTTTCCTAGAGGATGTACTTGCAGGCTCATTGCCCTTTGTTGTATTTTTAGCACACTCCATTCTTTTCATCTCATCTTGAAGTTGACATTCTTCTTGTTAGGTTAGGATAACTTGACTTCGGTTAATTAATTCAATTTACCCAAGTTGATTAATTAGGTTCAATTGCATGCAATTCATGAAGGCACCAACAAATTATCAATTAAACTAAATGCAGTAAAAATTAAATTGACACAGTGATTTGTTGACAAATGGGGAAAACTTCTCGCAAGACAGAAACTTCATCGGGTGATTTTAAGGTCACCACTCTTAAAAATCCACTAATCAACAATCAAACGATTACAAGTATAAGGAATCTTACCACTACATTGGCCTATCCCAAAATACCAACCTACGGTTGAACCTTCGCTTCAATACCCAATTGAACTTGATCTTATAGTAGTCTTCTTTCTCTTAATGCACAAATCTCTAATTTGTGACTAACCCTTTGCATGGATCCTAGTACGTGACTAACTCTAACAACTTGAATGATGTTATTGGTTGCAAAGTTTTTCACTTCATCAACAATGAAGATTAGAAAAAACTTGGTTACAAAACCCTATGGCGTACAAACGTAGTAGCTTTTCACAGAGAAAATAAATTTCTTGGTCTCTGTATCCTTGTGTGATGGCTCTTAAAATAAGCTTTATATATATATCTAAGTTTATGAGAAAAGAAACCCTAAACAAATACATAAGCTTGGGCCGAATTTCAGACTTGAAAATTCTGAAATCGTAATTCTCGATAGATAGTGTTGGTGTTGAGCCATCTATCAAGCTTCATATTAAGTCTCGATCATCTATCGAGACCTAATGAATAACTTTTCTTCATTTGTTTCTTGGACCAATCTTCATGTCTTTCAATATGAACACTTGATATGCTTGAACAACATATTTTTTGATGTATTAAACTCATTTTAGATCTACTCAATTACAAGTAAAGTGTATTTTGTCAAAGGATAAGTCAATTACATAAAATATGACCCTAACACTTCTCCTTCTCTTCACTAATATTGGTGGAGATGAATTTCACATATTTTTATCCTTTTGTTGAGATATTTGGGTCACTAGATCAGTTCTCTCTAGTGTAACCATATCCCGATTTCAAGGATAAAGACCTTGAAGCCTCTAACATGGATTCGAGCTTCTTGCAAGATAATTTATACACCTTGGCATTTGCCTCAATTAATTCAAGCTCTAGAAACTTGATTTCTGAATAGGCTCTATCCAACTCAATTTTCGGCCTTTTTACCTTGCACATATAGATTTCCAATTCCTCCAAGGTTACTTCATTTTCTTCTTCAGCCTTTTTCATCCTTCTTATGGCATTTTCCGCTATACGAGTGTACTTGCCACCTACTTTAAGTAAGGCATCATAGTTTTGTTAGAAAAAAGTAAACTCCTTTTTATCATCCTTACCTTCATTATTCGAGAATTGCGAATGAGAGAAGTTTGTCCCGGGGACTACTTCAAATACAGTAGTGTTAGTTTTAAGATCATCACCATCCTTTTCCTTAATCTCTACAAGGTGGGATGTGGCATCCACACTTGAGATGGCCATGAAAGCAATGTAATTTCCATCTTCCTCCACGTCATCATCAAACTCGAAAGATGAGCTTTCTAAATCACTAGGAGTGGCACTCATCACTTTTCCCTTTCCCCTTATGTAGTTGGGGTACTCTCTTTTCAAATGGCCAACTCGTAATAAGTGGTTGTGGGATTTGAAGATCCTTCACATAACGTTTTCCACTTGTAATCCTTCTTGTTCTCGTCATTCTTTTGAAATTCTTCTCTTGAATTGAATGATCATCTAAACGGTTTATCATCTTGTTTTCCTTAATTCTTCTTGGAAATTTTTTAACTTCTTAAAGATCTTTGCAAGGTATGCTATCAAGATTTGAAATCTTCATTTCTTCAACCGATTTGAGAGTAATGGACTCTCTAGAATTGTGAGAGGGAAATCCCATCTCATAAGTTTGAAGAGATCCCACCAACTCATGTATTTTGATTTGATAGATATCCTTGATCTCTTCAATTGCAGTAACTTTAGGTCGAGAAACTTCAAGCAAAGACCTTAAGACCATTCTCATAATCTTCTCATTTGGGATTCTTTCACCAAGGTTGAGCTTAGATGTCACTATCCATTGAGTTTGGAGTAGAATGAGTTGAATGATTTGTCTTTGCCCATCTTCAACTATTCAAAGCAAGTCATAAGCATTTGAAGCTTAGTTTCTTTGACTCCTTTGGTACCTTCATACATGGTTTGTAGAATGTCCTATGCTTCTTTAGTCGTTTGCGCATGAAATATCCCGTGAAATTCTTCAGGAGACACAACACAAAATAAAGCATTCAAAGCTTTGATTTTAGCATTAAACTTATCTTTGGTAACCATATCCCATTCAGCCTTAGAATTATCGGGTGCTACCCAACCTTCCTCAACGAAAGTCTAAATGGTGTCATCAATGGAATAGAGGAAAGCATGCATACGTCTCTTCCAAAAATCATAGTTGCTCCCACACTGAGTGACGTGAATCACTAAACAATTTGTACCTACTCGGATACCAACTGAAATATGCTATACTACTCCCAGCAAATATTTTGAACCTTTAAAGCAAGCTTTTATGGCTAAGTTCATTTTAACACAAAACTAAACGATGTAGTCCAAGTGTAAATGACTTAACCAATTTCCATTCGAACTAACTATGCTACACAAAACATGGCAATAAAGTAAAGTAAAATAAATAAAGAGGAAAGCAAGCAAACCACACTAAACACCAAGAAGCGTTTGGGAAGAGGAAAACTCGAGCCCCGGACATAAAAACCTCTCTCCTGACGACCCGCCATAAATCTTCACTAGGCAAGATAGTTGTAGTATATTAGGACACTAAGAATCCTCAAAGCCCAAAAACCTACATGTAGCTAAGTGCTCTAGGCTCGAGCTAGCAACCGATTGCTCTAAGTCCCTTCTCTTCCTAGCTTATTAGACACCCTCCATTGAAGCACCAATGGAAAAACCACCAAAAGAAACACCACCAATGAAGATTGGGTTTGAATGTGACATCTCAAGTTTCCATAGCCATTCTCTCGCTCACAAGGTCTATGTTTATGGGTGAGGAAAATGTTTACAATATCTCTATGTATAAAAAAGAGAGGCTGTATTGGTTTTTTCAAAGCAAAATGGCTCTCTCTCTTCAAACACTTGGATTGGCTTTTCTTGGATTTCTGTCTTATGGTTTCTAGGGTCTGTATCACCCTTATCTAAAGCCCCTTGTCACACCTCACAGTTGTGTGTGTGTGTGTTGGTAGATATGCATTGGATAGGTGTAGTTTGGAATGTAAAGTACAAAGATCGTGCAGCTCATGACAATGTCACCCCCTAAGGTCACGAATTACATGCTTGCACTCTCATCAAAATCACCTAGCATGTGGAGCTAACAAGCCACCTTGGTCATCTCTAGGTCACAAAATCTCTGGTTGATGCAGCTTTCCAATGTTGAGGAAGAGGCTCGAGTACATCTACTCCAAATTACATTAAAGCTCACTAAAAATACATCACATATAAAATGCAATTACAAACAACTATTATCATTGAATAAAGCCAACAATAAAATACTTCTCAACACATATTAATCCTACATAACAAGAAATTGGAGAAATGTACAAAGGATTAACATGTGCCATGTAATGGGCCTCATGAGGCACCTAATAGACATGGTTTAAAAAAATTATTTGGATTTTTCAGTTCAACCATGAACTAGACTTAAATTGGGCATGGGTTCTCTCTCAAAACCAGAAATAGCGAAATAAATTTATAAAACCAAAACTTGGCTGGTTAACCCACTAAAACCACGAATCAAATTTCATATATTTGCGTGTGTACTTTTTTTTTTTTTTTTTTTTTTTGTGTTGATAATTCGATGGATTAAGTTTGGTTTTTATTAAATTTTATTTAATTTGAGTTTCTTAACGACCCCCTTGAACTTAATTCCTGAAGTCACCACTAGCTCTAAACTGAGGCGATCTCTCTCAACAAGGGATTGGGAAGTGTATATGGTCTCTATTACTTTATAAGCTTAGCTCACACTCCTTTCTTACAACTTGAAAAATGCACAAAGTGTGAGCCTTAGCTTATATGATAAAACTAGGAAAAGTGGGTCAGCAAAAAAATAAATTGTTCCATATGCATGCTAGTCTTGACTAGATAAGTCCCGAAGAGGTCGTGACAGCCATTCTAGACAACATTCATTTTCTTCTGCCAAGTGTCACTTGCGAGCTGGTAGGTTACATGGCCGTCACAGAAAGTAGATTTGACTAAGTTATAACTAGGCCTAAGTACATTCTACCCCAAAAACTTTTTTTTTCAAGAGAATACCTAAAATTGAGAAAAAAAAAAAATACAGAAAACTTTGTTCAAGCCAACAATAACATGAATTACATTGACTTAACAAATGCAAATGAAATGAACAAATGAAAATCAGAAGACTTATCTCAGGTTTTTAATACACCCTATTGTCCACAACGAAATATAAAATGCTTAAAATTCACTCTAAAATGCTTAAAATCCCAACAACAATTGCATCTAAGTTTTCTACAAACAACCCACTGGGTACGCACATATAAAATTTCTTTAATCACACTTGATGTGAATATTCCGAAATGTACAAGTAGAATTCCTCGAGAATTCACTAACAATGGTTAGCTGGAACACAACTCTATCATGCAGGAATAGAGCTAGAACTTGAAATTAGGGGATGATTTTGCTACTGGTCATGTACGGCTGCTACAGCCTCTAACTCTGTTGCTTAACCGCTAAAGTTTTTTAAAAAATTAATTTATTATTTATTTTGTTTTTTATGTGTGCGTTTGCTATTAGGTAAGGGCAAAATTATTTTGTTTAAAATTTTTTAAAGGGCTAAGTTGTTTGTTTTAGATAAATTTGGTTGATTGAGCTTAATTGTTTTTAAGCTATTATTGGTGCTTTTATTGAGCTAATTTTTTTGGGCTTTTATATTTTTTTTTAGATTTTAAGTATATAAATTTTTTTCTGCCCTTTAAAATGAGGAAAATGTTAGAGTTAGAAATAAGCCATGATGCAAACCAATAAAAATTTACTATATCTACTTCAGTAATTTGTAAAAATGTTTTAGAAAAATTTGTCACTATAGTAATACTCTAAAAAGAATCAATGATATTATTAAGGAGAGACAAAGTGTTTTTTTATAGAATAAAATTGCTGAAATTTTTACCTAGATATTACAATATTTAAAAAGAGAAAAAGAAAAAATTAGGAGGCAATGCCCCCATATTCAAAGTCTCCCTCCATTCTTGCTATCATGCTTTTCATCCAATGGGAAATTGCTAACCAATATGTAATGAAGCAGTCAATACCTTGCATTGCACGTATTATCAAACTAACTTGCTGAAGCTTTATAAACACGTAGATAGATGCCACCATTTGCATATTGAAAGCTCGGATTTGTGTTAAAAAGACTAGAGCTGTTTAGACCCCAAATTCATAAATTATGGCTCGGTTGATTTTACTCTAACATAAGCTAAGTACCAAATAGAGTAAATGCAAGCGAACAAACAAAACCACTACTCTAAGCCATATCCAATAAAACATAGCAGTAAATTGAAAACTTAAAGAGTAGGAAAGAGATATGCGAACATAAGATAACACTCCAATGTCTTATCGAAGATGAAACCAAAGAACTTAGCGAAAAACTTCTCCGCTGCCCTCCAAGCGGTAAATCGATTCACTAGACAATAAGTTGAAATACACGAATAGCAAAAGACCCTCCAAGTCTAGTTTATCTAATGCACCTAAGCCCTCCAAACTCCTACTCCAACAAGGCTTCTCGGAACCGTGTCTTGCCTAGCTTTCTGGATCCTGCAATGTGCTTGATTGCATCTGCCAAAACTTGGCTTCTTCCAATACTTCCCAGCAGCACCAAAAACTCACTGAACACTCAGTATGGATGTGGTAAGTATTTGGGCTATCAACCTCTCAAGGGGATAGAAATGGAGAGGAAAGAGTAAAGGAAAACCACAATGGATTGTGTGTAGAATTATAAGTATGACAATCTCACACTCTCAAGAGTTGAGGCTAGACTTTTCTCTTCTGAAAAGCTCTCTAATTAATATGCGGGTAATGATGATATATATATTATGTTTGAGGATGTAGTGGAGCAAATAGGACAAAATAGCAAAACAGATTGTTTCGCGGGTATCTCGCGGGATTTACTCGCAAGAAACTCGCGAAAACCAGCTGTAACCATCTGTCATGACTCTTTGCATTCCAGTCATGTGCAAGACACATGCATCATTTCACGGGATGCTTAGTCACAAGATACCCATGAGAAAACTTCTATCTTCACATGCTTGAGTCTTCACACACACTCTCTCTCTATCACACAACTCTTACAATAAAATCCCATATAAAGTACAGGGTATAAAAGATTGAACAAACTTACAATCAAATTTAACACGGAATTAAAGCCAACACACACACAGTTGTAAATCACAACTTTACATATATAATATATTTTACTTCAGCTCCCCATATTCTATAAAACTATTAACAAAAAAAAAAAAAAAAGAAAAGAGAAAAGGTAAAAGCATTAAAATAATAGTCACTAAAAGAAAAACAGACTATTGCGGCGGGCCAAAAGCGCCGCTAAAGCCTAAAAAAGCGCCTCTAAAGGTACATTTGACCTTTAGCGGTGGGTGCTATTGTGGCGGTTCTTCTCGCCACTGTTGCGGTTCTTCTCGCCACTGTTGCGGTGCCACTATAGATCTATTGCAACAGTAACAAAAAGCACCACAATAGATCTACCATTTAGTGGTAGTTTTGGTCTATTGTGGTGGGCAGAAAACCGCCGTAATATAAGGTTAGAATTTGGGTCAATTGATCTTTTAGTGGCAAGCTATGTGCGCCGCTATAGGGCTTCATGTACAACCAACCATATGCACCTTTTAGCGTCAATTACACCCACCACTATATGTGTGAAGCTTTAGCGGCGGGCTTTAAACGCTGCTATAGAGATGCAATTATAACATAATTTTAGACCTTTAATGGTGCTTTTTGCCCACAAATGTTTTCAAACTAACATAATATTAACATAGAAATACATTATCAAAAACATAACATTGTGTATTACCATCATCATAAGATTAACAAAAAAAGATGTGGTCCTTTGAATAAAATAGCTGCTCAATATAAGCTAATACCATAATCAAAGTTCCAAAGTGTTTAAAAATATCCTCTAATACTTACAAAAAATGTGGCTGTAGCAATGAAGTTCTTTGTACACAAAAGAGTCCTCGAACACCAAGATAAAATCTCTAAGGTTCTTTGGTGATGGGATGCAGTTAATGATTGTTGGATAGGTGGAGATTGTTGGACCGAAGGAACATCCTACATACAAATTATAATTACTCAAAAAGTACATATAAATGGAATAGAATAACAAGAAAATATTAACAAGGCAAAAAATGGGAACCAGTTCAAACAATGTCCTATATATATATATATGATCTATCTGATTTGGATAGAATTGTACTGCTACTTAATTGAGGGCTCTTACAAAAGTCATATCAGCTAATAGCTAACATCAAATATATTTTCAGCATTGCACAGAACTTTTGATTTCAAATGGCTAATTAAAGAAATTAACACGTTACTACCCTTTAGCTGGCCGCGCTAAAGACAAGCTTAGCGTGGACAACAACGATGAAGGGGTTTTGTTTCGCGAAGCCCAAGTCAAGTGCGAGCTTTCAGATATTGTTATAAATCCAAATCCTGCAGAATTCAAGAAATTTCTTCCATGTGATATTGATGGCATGCATAATTTAACCTTTGCTGTTCAAGTCAACTACTTCACTTGTGGTGGTATTGCCATTGGTGCATGTATTTCCCATAAGATTGCTGATGGCACATCTTTTATCGTGTTTATGAAAACTTGGGCAGCCACAACTCGGGGCCAGACTGATGTTTATCCACAATTTCAAGCATCAACGCTCTTTCCGCCTACAAGTAATTTATCTGGATTTCAACCAGAAACTAGTATGATAAAAGAGAAGCTCGTATTAAAGAGGTTTGTGTTTAGTTCTGCTACAATAGAGGCTCTTAAGGAAAACTACACAGAAAGCTCAGACGTAGAAGGCCCATTACACCCTAGCCGTGTTGAGGCCTTGTTAGCCTTTTTATGGAGCCGATATGTTGCTGCTACACAAGAAAACTGTGGGCATAAGAAGCTCAAGTTAGTGCTATTTGCAGTAAATTTACGGACGAGGATGTGAAAATTCTTTTGGAAATTTTTTCCGGGTTGCAACAATCATTCTGTCTAGTGAAGAGAGGAATGGCCTTGTGGACAATCTGAGAGCTACGATAAGAAAGATCAACAATGAGTATGTGAAAAAATTACAAGACTACACTTAACACTTGGACTTTGTCAGACGCAAATGAAAAAGTCCTGAAACAAGATAAAGATCCATTCAATTTCACTAGTTTGTGCAGGTTCCCTATATATGAAATGAGCTTTGGCTGGGGAAATCCCATGTGGATTGGTCGGGTTAGCTTGCCTTTCAGGAACGTTGTTGTATTTGTTGACACCAAAAGTGGGGATGGAATAGAGGCATCAGTTAAACTGAAAGAGGAGGATATGCTTCCACAACCTCCTTGAACGCTTGATATGTTCAAGTACGTATAAGCATGCGTATTACTGAATGATTGGCGTTACAATATTGTTTCGAAGTTTCTTTGCTAGCTTCCATGGTGAAGTAAAATAGTGTAAGTTCCATGCTTCCATATTTTTACAATGAACTCCTGATTTGAAATAATTACTAGTTTTACGTGCAAAATAGTGTGTGCCTTAATTGTTACCATTTTTTAAATGGACGGACCCAGGTAGGGGCCAAGGGGCCGGCCCCCTGAGGCCGAAAAGACAAAAATTTAGTAGCTAAAATTTTCAAAAAAAAAAAAAAAAAAAAGACTTGGGTCACTCTTATCAAAATGACTTAGGCCCCCCTATCCCAGCCGGTCAGCCCAGTCAAGACTAAGAGCCCAAGTAAATCTAAAATTAAAAAATTAAAAAAAATTAGTCACGCAAGACTCTTGCGTGATTAGTTTTTATGACATTGTCCTGAATCAGAGAAACATTAGAGTTGTTGGAAACTACAAACTTCCTTTTATTATAACACATCATGCAAAATAATACTTCCTATTCTTCTTTTCTTTTTCTTATTTACTTTTTAATTAAAATTTTTTTTTATACAAGTGATAATGTGAAAATAGAATGGAGTTACTTAAACTTAGCTTAGCTTTAGAACCTCGAGAGACATTAAAATCTTTTAGAAGTAGTGATCTTTGTTTGTTGGTAAAGAATTTCTATCCACAAGATTTCACAAATTATAACAAACAAGTGTTAGAGAAGGAGTTTTATCATTTTAAGCATAATGTAGTCCAGGATCTAGAGTTCAAAAAATTAAACAGTTTAACTGAGTTGTGTCAATGGTTAGTGAGAACTGGAAACTCAGAACACTAAAAACTTGTTTATACAATTGTGAGACTTGTGCTTACTCTTCCGGTTTTTACTGTTACTACAAAGCGAACATTTTCAACTATGAAAGTTGTTAAAACTAACCTTCAAAAAAAAAATGGAAAATGATTTTTTGACAGACTCTTTAATGCTATACATTGAAAATGATATAATTTTGACATTTAGTTTGGATTCAATCATATATAGATGATTTTGAAGATTTGAAAGAGCGTCGAGTTCCATTTTCATAGATTATTGTATTAAGAAATAATTGTGTTTTGTGTCTTTTGTTTTTGTTGGTAGATGACTGTATCTTAATATATTAAGAAACAATGATTTTTGGGTATTTGTCTTAGTTGATAGTTTTATTAATACTATATAGATGCGTATTTGATTTTTTTTTTTTTTGCTTATCTCCAGCCCCCCTAGCTTGAAATCTTGGGTCTGCCCTTGCTTAAATGTATTTCAATTATTCATCTTGTTATTTTATTTTGAAAGTAATAATTTGGTGAAACTCCAACGGTTTTCACTTTTTCTTTGAGTTGGTTTGATAATAAGTTTGCCATATGATTTTGGAACAATTATATATATAGGGAGAGAGAGAGAATAAAATTACACCTAGAATAACTTTAACCAATTTTACACCATTTAGTGTTTTTATAATTAAATTTAAATTTTGTCAAATTTACCATTGAATTATATTATATTTGTAAATTCTTCATACTTAAAAATTTTCAAAGCAATCATAAACCAATAGGCTTGTCATCAATTAATTGTTTAAATTAATATTTTGTAAATCAAATAATAAATAATATCCGATTGACATGAAAATTATCTTGCATGTTAAGAACATATAAATCAAAATATAAATTTGTTTAACGTTGTTACGGTTCTAAACTAAGTATTATTGGTTATAAACTTATTATATATTTTTCAAGTCAAGTCTTTGTCCCTAGTGTAGACTACAAGTTGGGTATATATCACTCTCTTCTCTTGCCCAATAAAAGTGGTTGAAAATAGACTTAAGGAGTAAGGACAACAGTTGAAATTTAGGAGAAACTTTTATTTTTATTTTCCTAACAAGCTCTTGATTAAATTGAAGAAAGAATACCGCTCACAATTTGAAATAGTTTTTTTTTTTTTTTTTGAGGGAAGGATAAGAACAATGTAGAAGTCGTTGCTTGCAATGATTCGAAAGCCATTAATGGAATTTTTTTAGGAGAAAAATTATTTTATTTTCCTAACAAGCTCTTGATTAAATTGAAGAAAGAATACCGCTCACAATTTGAACTAGTTTTTTTTAAGGGAAGGATAAGAACAACGTAGAAGTCGTTGCTTGCAATGATTCGAAAGCCATTAATGGAATTTTTTAGGAGAAACGTTTATTTTTATTTTCCTAACAAGCTTTTGATTAAATTGAAGAAAGAATACCGCTCACAATTTGAACTATTTTTTTATTTTTATTTTTGAGGGAAGGATAAGAACAATGTAGAAGTCGTTGCTTGCAATGATTCGAAAGCCATTAATGGAATTTTTTAGGAGAAATGTTTATTTTTATTTTCCTAACAAGCTCTTGATTAAATTGAAGAAAGAATACCGCCCACAATTTGAACTAGGTTTTTTTTTTTTGGAGGGAAGGATAAGAACAATGTAGAAGTCGTTGCTTGCAATGATTCAAAAGCCATTAATAGAATTTTTAATCTTCCACCAAAGACATCCTTATCAAGTGGCAGACCATCATTATGACTGAGGGGCCTTGGGCCCCCCAAAATTTTTCAAAAAAAAAAAAGGAAATTTTATTTTTTTGAATTATCCTAAATAATTTGAAATTTTTTAAAAGAATCTTATCACTTTGGCCCCATACTTGATAATATACATTTATATTTAAGAAAGTTTAAAAATAAATGTAACTTTCACTTAAATAAAAGAATAATGCTAGACATATAAACTATTTTACAAAAAATATTACACACTGCTTATGTGATGAGTGGTTATTAGAAAATAAAAAAGTGATATTAATAGTGGGTCTAGATGAAAACTAATAAGAAATTGACCACATAAAAATATTGTAAAATAGAATATAATTCATATATGTGTGTGTGTGCGCACGCGCGCATCAAAATATTATAATAATTAAACATTTAGCATCTTTAAAATGACACATAGGTATTTTAACAATCATCTCAACAAATAAAAGGTAAAAAAAATTCTAATTTTCATTCCAACAAATTTAAGGCTTGTACCATAGTAGTAGAAAAATTCAGCTTTGTTGATTCGCTACAGCCAAATGTCCCCAAAATTTCTACTACTGTATAACTTGCTTCATTTTACCAAGCAGAGGGAGGTTTAACCTATATACTATGCTTTTCTATCTGATATTAGTGTTTTCCATGTCGGTCTGTATGACTTCATGTCTTGTGAAATTTTTTATTGGCAAATTATTTGAAATATTGTCTACTGCATTTACGATTGTCGACGTACTAGTTACCAAAAGCAGTAGTGGATGATCAATAGGATAAAGGGGGGCCTTCCCCCCTCCCCCCCAAAAAAAATAAAAATAAAGGAATTAGTATTTTGGAATTATCCTAAATAATTTTTTAAAAATTTTAGATGAAGCTTATCATTTTGGCCCCATACCCAATTATATATATATATATATATATATATATATATATATTTGAAAGTCTAAAAATAAACGTAACTTTCACTTAAATAGTATACAATCCATAAATATATATATATATATGTCAAAAAATTACAATAATTAAACATTTAGCATCTTTAAAATGAACATATAGGTATATTTACATTACCTTAGCAAATGAAAGGAGAAAAAAAAAAATCATTCCAATACATCTAGGGCTTACTTGTACTACAATAGTAAAAAATTTGAAAGGCTAGAACTTTTGTTGATTTGTTGCACTACCAAGTCCCCCACACAGTTGCAGAACATTTTGATCATAGGTGACTCTCTCTCTCTCTCTCTAAGTTGGTGTTTGCCTTGTTCTTCTTGTTTCTTTTTGGTTCTTTGCATTTTCCACTGCTGCTATAGTTTTGTGTTTACAATATAAAAAGTAAAAGTTCTGTGTGACTAGACTAGATAAGAAAGAGTGAAAAACAAATTTGAAACTTCCGTAGGCCCCTCATCCATATGCAGTGCTCCTGTGTTACTTTATTTTTCATTTGGTTTGTTTTGGTTTATGTACTTTACTTTTAATTTACTTTCTTTTTTATTTTCCTTATAATATATTATTTTTTATTATAATAATTGATATATTATGTACCGTATGACATTATAATTTATAAATGTACTTAATTAGTTTGATTAAAATGTATAGTATATACCACTATATTAACTTGTATTTAGTTGTTGTTTATAGCACATATTGAATTATAAAGTATTGTACATTACTATTTTAGATTTCATACACAAATATATATATATATATATATATATTTATTTATTTATTTATGGCCTCCCCAAAGATAAATTTCTGGCTCCGCCACTGACCAAAAGACTGTTTATTTGGGATTGTTTTTAGAAAAATGTGATTATAATGATCTTAATGACATGAATATAAGTACAACACCTCAGATTACAGGCATTAATCTGACTACTTTAAGTCTTGTCTCATTTTCTTATTGCCAAATTATTTTTATTTGGTCACAGATACACAATGTATCTTCAGCCCAAAGGAAGACGTGCTGCCCTTCATGGAGAATCTTTTAATTCTACCATTGGTAACATGCACACAGCAACATTAGAACAATTGAAGAAGTGAAATTTTCAACTATTCCATAGATTCATTATTAGTTGGTGCTCTCATGTCTATGACCCTTCAAATTTTCCACTGTTCCATAGATTCGTGATCAGCTATACATGTGCCTCTTATCTCTTGCAAACTAACAATCTTGAAATGGGTAGGAGTGAAATTTTAGAAGCAGCAGCTTCTCCAAGGTAACTCAAATTGTAGAAGTTAATTGGTATGTTGTTGTGATGGTCATTTTAGTTTGTCTAGTGAAAGCATCTCCAATGAAAGAACTTGTATTTAGAATAGGTGAATTCTAGTTTAGTCAATGTGAAAGATTGTAGTGACAATTGTTTTGAAAGAGTAGCCAATTTCTTATCTAATTTAATGTAATGGCCACTCATTTTATTATGTTATAATGGAAATTGAAATGCATTTTTTGTAATGGAAATTAGCACTTAGTTTTGTCTCTTATTGGAATATTGTTTATCATAATTAAAATAGACATCCACAAATGCAAATTGCAAATACATTAGACCTCTAGAGTGCAATTATGCATATATGCAATTATTTAAATCTTTACCAACTAAATATGACTTAATCAGATACCATACGCATAAACATCACGTAAGATAAATAAATTTAGTAGAGTTTCCTTAATATTCAGTTGTTCACATAAAGGTTTTATAAACTATTGACTAACACAAAATAGAATACTTATGTCAAGTATCATCATTATATAAGCTTATGAAAAACTTTACAAAAAAATGACTAATAATGTTTATCAAACCAAAGGTCCTGCCTAAGACCAACACACAATAAGTTATTTTTCTCCATTAACACCATAAAATAAGCTTATAGCTTTACAAAAATGTAACCACAAAAGGTTTTAACAATCAAATGTCTAAACATATAAAAGATCCTACAAAATAGTACTGCAGCGGCCTCTCATCCTTTTCCTGCTCCATTTCCAGCTCTTCTCTAGCAACAATTCCATTTCCTTTTCCATATCTACTAACTTTACAGCTTCCGGTGACACTTGTTTCGGTTGAGACCTGTAATAATAGATACATTGGATCATACAGTAAGCATGTCTGCACAACAAACTCAATGACCAAATATTAGCAATATGCAAATAACAAGCACAATGTGTAGTATATAAATAATCTGACAATTACTATAGTGGATTGGCTTCTAACAACACTTGATGGGTGATGATTGTCTTCCACTCTTAAGCCCATAAACACATGATTGGCTATCATTCTCCTAACTTACAACAAGTTCAAAAAGTTTGTAGTTAGCAACTACAATAGGTAAGTAGCACAATAAAAAATTTATTTAGCAAGTAGTAAGTATTAATACATGGTTTTGGCTCCCTATATTCATTGTTGCTCCTTGTATTTGCTCAATCTGGCCCCCACTAGCATCATTAGATTTGGGGGGTAATATGCATCCTCTTTTGTTGTGACCTAATTGTCCACAATTGCTACATTTTTGTACGGATGAGTTCTTCTACTTAATGGAAATCCTTGGTGCCTCATCAACAACTTTCTTCCTCTTGTTCTCCTTTGGCCTTCTAGGCTGTACTAGCGTCTTTGGAGGCAGAATCTTATCACCTGCTACACTTGACCAAAAGTCCTCACCATTGGTAGGTTGGATGAGGTGTGAGTATGTTTTAAGGTGAGTCTCAGCCTTGTAATAGCTATGCACACAATTTCCTGCCTTTTCTTTCTTATAAGCAATTCCTGAAATTGTATGCTTGCAAGGGATGCCGGTTAAATCCCATTTGTAGCAAGCACATGTATGCTTCTCCAGATCAACTACAAACTATTTTCCCTTACAATGCACTTCAAACTTTGATCCACCAGACCATGTAGATTTTCAATCCATAGTTTCTTCCTTGTTAACTTATAATTTATCTTGAATCTTAGGACAAATTGGGCCAGAATTCTTCAACATTATATCCCTGTTTCTTGGGATACTTTTTATAATATACCTTCTAATCATCTCACAAATAGTCAATATGGGCTTATCCCTAGCATCAACAATCTTAGAGTTAAATGACTCATAAAGATTGTTTAGCAACATGTCACACATAGGCCACGTACTAAAAGCATGTCAATTCCCATTAGATGCCCATAATTAAGCATTAACATCTACCTTTATCATCATCTCCATCTTTGCTTCAAACCCAAGTTTGGTGGTCTCTCTTGCTACTGCCCACATTAAATCCTTCAATAATTTGTCCTTGTGCTCCTTCTTGAAGTTGGCATATAGTTGCCTAACACAGAACCTTGTTTGTGCTTTAGGAGCAACATAGGAAGTAAGCCCTAAGTAAAAACCAAACAAATAAATTGGTTATTATGTAGATATTAAATAATTTGAATACGAAATTTAATTCTAATATTATATAACAAATATAATATTAAACTGACACAAATAATTACATACCTTCTGTTGATCAGAAATAAAGGTTCAGCCATGTTCCCTCACAGGACCAATATCAGCTAACAACAGCCTCAAAAACCATGACCAAGTGTCCTTGTTCTCACCCTTACAAATAGCAAATGATATTGGGTCCATCCTATCATTCCCATCAATTCCAACAGTTTCCAATAGTTGTCCCTTCAAAAATCGTCTTAAATGACAAGCATCAAAATTGATAATTGGCCTACATTCCTCCAATTTAGGTCCAATTCATGATTGAACCAACCGATTCGATTCGGTTTTTAAAACCATGTAAGTTAGGTGCTACGTGAGGCCCATCACATGGAACACACACACACACACACACACACACACACACACACACACACACACACACACACACATATATATATATATATATATATATATATATATATTATCTAAGATAGAATTCTATTTAGCATAATCTAAGTATATGTGTGGGAAGTTTCCCCTAAAGGCTTGAATCTTGACCCTTGCCTTCCATACTATACCCCACAAACACTTATACTTGTAGTGTGACCATCATGCCAAGAGTGTGGAATGATATCTCATGGAACATATTAATCCTACATACATTTCTCCAATTTTTAGTCATGTAGTGTTAGGTTCTAAGATTTTAGAGACTAATGTCTTAGAACTTCAATTTGTAATATGTTGGCAAACCATGATCAAAACATAGAGTCTAGGTTTAGGCTTGCTCAAAGTGTGTTTAATTGTAAAATTAGAATCGAGTGATTGCAGAAATTATTGGACAAAATCTACAAGGTTCAATCGATCGAAAATTAGACTTGATCGATTGAAATACATGCCAATTTATTTTTCTGCAAAAATTCCAATTCAGCCCAAGCCCGTTTGACATGTAGGTTTTGTGTTTTACTTTAAGTATAAAAGGAAAAACCCTAGCTACATTTCAGAGGCTTTTTTGAGAGTTGTGTATTGAATCTTTTGTGAGATCTAGAGGTGTTTACCTTCATACACACATATACAGTTGTCAAGATTAAGATTCGCGTCAAGAACTTGATAACCTCTTTAGTTATTGCTTAAAAAACTTTCAAGAAGATCCATAACCTTTGAGTGGAGTCTCAAAGTCTCAAGTAGGAGAACTTGTGGTTGCACGTAGACTCGGAGCTGTCACGTGGTCGTGGTAGTAAGTTTTCTACTTGATATAGCAATAGGATGTTGGTGGTCTAAGTTTTATTGTAAAAACTTCAATTATTTCATAGTGGATCTGTTTTTACCTTGAGGATAGCAAGGTTAAATCCTGCCCAAGTTTTTTACCCATTAGGTTTTTGTGAGTTACCATATCGTTGTGTTCTTTATATTTCCGCATTATTTACATGATATGGTTTTATTGTGTTAACCTAGAACTAAATAATTTATCTAAGTAATCATTTGGATAAATAACTAGATTAAACAACTTGTGTTAAGGGGTCTAAAAACGTACATGTAGGATTTGTATGTGCCAATGGCACATAACAAGACAATGGTAATATAGTTGTAGGACAAGGTGTTTTTGAAACTAAAACCACACAGTGATTCAAGGATCCAAAGTGTGTCTGCACAAATTCAACTCGTGGAAGGGTAACCACATCTGTAGGAATGGTAATTCTGCTACTCGCTTATTAGCTAAACATACAAAATTGATTTTAGATTGTGTAATTACTAATTAGGTTCTGAGCGATGTAATCTCTTCGGACTTTAGTCTTTTTTAATGAAAGTTTCTAAACTTATCTACCATTAAAAATAAAATAAAATAAAAACTGAAACCAAACTTGCAGTCAAAATGGAACGTTTGAAACATCAAGGACTAGAATGAAAACTGCCCCAAATGTAAGGGGATAAAAGTGAAGTTTTATCTTTTTTTAACAAGCATGTTTTGGGATGTAATGAACCCTAATGTAATTTGATTATATTTATATTTTTATTTTGATTTGTGTTGACTGAAAACTTGATTTAATGTTAAAATGTTTTGAGATTTTTTGTAACAATAGAAAGACTCATAGAGAACATCTATCAATAAAATAAGATATCACCACATTTTTGTAACTGGGGATGGACCCAAGATTTTAAGCTAGCAAGGGTTAGAGTATAAAGAAAGAAAAAAAAAAAAAAAAACTCCAAATAGGCATCCATATAATATTAAAAAATTATGAATACACAACATCATTATTTCTAAGTACATTAAGAAGCAATCATCTACCAATAAAGACAAAACTAAAAACAAAATAATTTTTTGTTTTAATACTAGGCTGGTTAGATTTTTTTTGTTGTTGAAGTTAAAGTATTCACAGTAGTGGTGCTAAAAATTTTAGCTTTTAACACCTCAAAAGTTATTTTATCTATTTTACCACCTCACTTTACAATACACCCAATATCAAATGTTCTATTTTTTTTTTATCACTTCATTAAGAATAATATTAACAACTCATATAATAAAGGAAAAGAGATAATTTGTGTTTTTTATTTGAAGAAAGAGATATAATCTGAATAAATATTGTATTTTATTTTTAACAACTTACTACAATCAACTAGTATTTATACCAGTTTACTTTAGTTGCAAAAAATTTAGCTTTAACTTCTCCTATTACACATAATTTTTTGATTCTCTGGTGGTAAAATAGTTTTTTCGCTAAAATACAATTATCATTGTAAATGTTTTTATTGTTTTTATTAAATTTTTGAGTTGAATAGTTATTATTTGGGTTAGACTAGTTAAGTTGATTGAGAAGAAGGGGTGCCTAAGGTTTTGGAAGGGGGTCTAACTACAAAAAATAAAATATATAATAACCATATATATATACATACACACACACTTGGGCAAGAGGGGCCCGGGGCCCTTTGGGCCCCCACCTAGGCCATCCCATAGAGCATGTTTTGAGTTGTAGTAGAGTTGTAAATAAACTAAATTGTTTATAAATAAGTCAAGGTTGACTCGGAAAAAAGCTTATTCATATTTGTTTGCTTAGCAAAACAAGCTAAGCTCAAATATAATAATTTGTTTGTGAACATACAAGTGAAAATGCAAGCTTGATTTGACTATATATATTATTATATTTGTATATGTACACTTGTCCAAAAAATATACATAAATAGACTTGAGAATAGAATGTATAAGTTTGTAACAAAATTCATAAATTCAAAATTTATATTTGTAGTTTATTTGCATTACTTGGACTGTAACAAAGGTCGAGGTGCAAGTAATTGCAACCTGAATGTAACGATTCCCAGTGATTAAGTAAAAGACTCCCAATTTTTAGGACACTCTACGACCCACGCAGATATACAAAATTATCTTATAAATAAACATCTGAGTGTACTAAGTTTCTTTCAAGGTTGATCAGCGATATCATATTCGCGTGTGAATATTTGATTGGACGAAAAGCCATGATAGAGCTGTGTTCCAGCAAACCATTGTTGGAGACTTCTCAAGGAATTCACCTTGTCATTCCGAAATCTGACCCCAATTTACCCAGATGAACATCTAGCCCTTATATATTTAAAAGTTAAAAGTCCAAGTTTGACTAATATTGCTCACTCAAATTGATGTATGGATGAAATGTATTAATACTTAAACTTAAACATCACCTGCTGAATTTTATATGCAATGTTTTGCTGAATGAAAGCCATAACATATAATAAGTTTATAACCAATAATACTTAGTTTAAAATTATATATATATAGGGTTGAGTTCAAGTTTTTTTTTTGGTAAAGGAGGTTATATGCATTAAAACGAAATCAGTCTGTTACAAAAAGGCCCTTTCAAGTTACACCTAGTATAACTCTAAACAATATTATACCACTTTATAACCAAAAATATTAAGTGGTGTAATATTGTTTAATTGGATGCAAATTTTGACAAATCCACTGTAAGATTAAATTATCTTCATATATTCTTTATCCTTAAAAAATTTAAAGGTAATCAAAGATTGATAGCCATGTAATGAGTCAATTGTTTAAATTCAAGTTTTTGAATTTTAAAATAATGCATAAAAAATGAGTTTATAAATTAAATGGTAAATGAAATTCAATTGACATGAAAATTGGCATGATTGTCAAGAACATATAAAACATGTAATTCAATGGTAGGATTTTCAAAATATGAATTTTATAACAAGTTATTGGATAGTGTAACTCTAAGCAATATTACACTGTTTAATATTTTTTAATTGTATGCAAATTTTGACAAATCTACTGTTAGATTAAATTATCTTCATATTGTAACAACTCAAAGAAAAGGGCTAGCCACATCTGCGCTATACCTCAAAATGACTAGTCACAATTGAAGCTCCTTGTAGTTATTACTAAAGCTCAGATCTACCTAGTAAATATCTGATGTGGAACTCATTACACACCCACACACATCACACAATCAATCAAATTGGGACATCATAATCTCTCTCACGTAAATCCCTAACATCCTTGTTAGGGCTCACTTTGTGGGTAGTGTTTCTGAGCCTACACAGGGTTATTGGGCCGACTCTGATACCATTAAATTTGTCACGCCCCGAACCCAATTATAAAGATAGGCACGTGACCACCACCGTATGCTAATAAAGTAAGCACCCTACAAGTGTGCAAGGCTTTCTTAACAACTAAAATTTGTCCTAAAAAATTAAATCAAATAAATCCAAAATATCTCAACAATTTCTTTATGAATAGGTCTCCAATAATTTAATAGGAATAAAATCCAAACCTCATGTACATAATGCCAATTGGCTAATAAATATAAAACTATTAGAAGACCATCCAATCCTAAAATCACTAAGCTTCTTTTCCTGCTCACAACACAACATCAAAACTCTCAAAACTTGTTATTCTTCACAATCTGAAACTGGAGGGGAAAAAAGGAATGAGTTGACAACTCAATAAGTAATCAAAGTCCTAATAAGAACTATCAAGTAATAGATCTATAAAATATAAGATGTAATATGTGTTTTCAAAAGTTATAATATACTATGTGTTTTCAAAATAACTAAAGAAATTTCATAGTCTTAAAATAATAAGTTGAACATAGATCACATACTTTAATCTTACAAATATATCATAGATGGTTTAGAAAATTGTCATTTTTCATATGTCAAAAGCTATAACTTACAATAAGTTCCAAAAGCACATAAGCAATTTTAGTGACTCAAAATTGTTCAAATACTCAAACATTTCCAAAATCTCATATGTAGTTTTAAAGACTCAAAATAGTTCAAATATTCAAACGTAATTCATATTCTTAACAATCTTATAACTATGGTCACGTTATATCCCCATGACTAGGTATCAAAGTACCAATGAATAACTCTTATTGGTTGAGTATCAGAGTACCAATGAATAACTCCCATTGGTTTGGGTATCAAAATACTAATGAATAAACCTCATTGGCTGGGTATCAAAGTACAAATAAATAATCCACATTGGTTTGAGTATCAAAATACTAATGAGAATACTAAAGAATAACCCTCATTGACTGAGTATTAGGGTACCAATAAATAACCTCCATTAGTTTGGGTATTAAAACACTAATGAATAACCCTTATTGGCTGGGTATCAAGGTACCAATAAATAACCCTCATTGGTTTAGGTATTAGAGTACTAATGAATGACCTCTATTGGCTGGGTATCAAAATAAATTCATAGTCAGATTGTTTATAATCACATATATGAAATCATATTTTCTAACAAAAATATATCTTATTCCAGCATGTATATAAAAATCATTTACTCAGTATTAAAATATATTTGTAATAATCCTTAACATGAAATCCGTAATACAATAGAAATAAAAATTCTCACAATTATAAACAATTTTTAGTAGTTAAAAATACATTAATATAAGCAAAATAAAACTCAATTAGGATAAGGTTACTTGCTTCCAAAAGCTATTCCAAAAGGAACTTTTCCTTAACAATTCTTCTAAAATCTTTAGATATCACCTAGAACAATTTTCAAATACTATACTCAATAATCAATAATTTAAGAAGGAATTATAATGATACCCGGCCAGATAGAGAGATTACTAAAAATATCCAATAACCATCTATTGATATCCCACACCAAAATTCCTCCTAATCATAATTACAATATTTTTGTGTTCTTTATTTTCTGTCACTAATAGTCCTTAGGAATCAAGTCTATAGTTACACCATACCTATAGGCATAAAGGGTCAAAAGTACTTAACTTAATCTTCTATTCATGAGTTGATATATATATATATATATATATATATATATATATATATATATATATATATAATCACTAATGTCACACCTACTGACTACCCCTAACGCCTCAACCAACCAAATAAATAAATATAATAATAATAATAACAATTAAGGAAAGGTGCTAGTGTTGCTTTGTCTAGGTGGTAATTCCATTTATCATATATATATATATATATTTTCCTACCACTGCCACCGACTCTAGTTCTCTTTTGGCATGAGGACAAAACTAAGAAAAGCACCATATCGAACCAGAATTAAGCTCCTGACATGCTTTTACAAGAAAATACTATTTGACATATATATTTTACCTTTGTAACTTATCACTCTACCGGCCTACACCATAACTTTTTGCTATTCACCAAAACTCAATTCGGTAAACCTGTGCAACACTTACAGTTAGCGCAACAAGGCATAGGGAAACAGATCTAATTCCTTCTTTGTTTCCATCATCATACTCATTGGATTTTTTTTTTTAAAGTCTCATTATTGGCCAAAATACATATATATAAAAAAAAAAAAAAAAAAAAAAAAAACTCTAACTCCAAATAAAACTTAGATTCAACAAGAAAGAGATTTTTACGCTCCTACCTCAAGGGTGTAGTAAATTCTTCTCTACTTCAGTCCTTTGGATAGTCTCCTCTCTCAAAATATCTTTCTATATACGTTGACTTAATAAGCTTATATATAGCTAAGGTTTCAACCTTATTTTCTGAAAACTCCCTTATAAGTATAAATTATAAAAATGGCCCCACAAAAATTCACTTAAATACCCCTCTTTTTGAATCCCTCTTTTTTTTTTTTCGAATATTACAATGTCTCCCACTTATAAGAATTTAGTCCTCTGAATTCATCACAAGCTGAACGAATTATCGCGCTTCCGTTGTGCTACTGTAAAGCCACAATTGTATCGATCTATACAAATTTATTACTCATCAGCATAGTTCAAAACTATTTCACAACATATGCTTAGACTTTTCCTTCCCAAGATTTGAAAAAATAAAAATTTCCAAAGCAATTGGAGCTATGATGCTTCCACTGCCTAATACAATACCACTATAAAATCTCTTACTCAATTACCCATAGATTGAGAACAACCATATTACGAAAAATATAAGATTCTTTAAAGATATATGTATCTCTAGTCTAAATAGCTCTCTAGGTTCCTTTCAATATGAATAAAAGTTCCAAGGCACATTCGTTTAGATTAGCCCCAATAACTGATTTTCCATCAATTGTTAATTTCAACAAAATTCCAATGCCTAAGTAGTCTCCAAAAATTATAACAAGGTAAATCCACAATTTTGAGATTCACCATAGACCATTGAATGCTAGCATCCATTTAATTCAATATGTAACAACTCAAGGAAAAACGCTAGCCACATCTATGGTAGACCTCAAAATTAAGTAATACATCCAAGGTTCCAATCCTTCCTAAGTTTAAAACTAAGTTACAACATATGCGTATATCACTATATCTTTTCTTCCTCAAGTTTTGTAAGAAAAAGAAATTCCAAAATCTCCATAACTAATCAATTGAGCATTGATATAAGGTTTTCATAGAAACTCTATCTTAACCATAAATTATCTTCTCAAATTAACAACATTTATTCACCTTTTATCTCCAAATGATACTTGGGCTAGAACTTATTGAAGAGCTTGGCGCCTTATAATTACATGGCCTGTTATGAAAACAAATCTCTAAGTATACATCAGCTAGAAGGGAATAGTACATGAAGTATCTCAAACCAATTTTTTCTCTTTTTTTTTCTTTTTTTTACCTTGCAAATAATAGTCCTAGCAGTCTAGAACTTAAGAGTACACTACAATTTATAATCACTAACTATCTGCCAATATAAAAAAAAAGGTACAACAATTGACTATAATTCAAATTGTAATAGTCTTTCAAAATATTAAATTCTCTTGCCATCCCAACTCCTTCAACATCCAATAAAAAATACGGTTCACTAGTCCAATTCAATACTACCACGTACTCGTGTTCTATCCACTTCATTTTCTATTGAGCCATTCCATTAACTCTTATTAGTTAAATTCAAAGAATTACATTTCTGGCATCAAAACTTATTCCCTAGGATATTAAACAAACCTCCAAGTCCATAGAAAAGAAATTGCAGACCTCAAACTTCTAAGAAACAAAACATGTCTCAAAAACATTTAGGGACTACCTCACACATAAATAAAGCTATGGTAATCCATTTAGGTCAACCCTAACAAGAACAATGATCCAAAGAAAGTCGGTCCTTAACATTAGAATCCAAGGAAGTCCACCAATATATTACTGAATTCTTTAAACACCCTCAGAATTTATATAATAACATATAATATAATGTGAACTACAATAACCACAAATTGATTTTCCTTCACACTACGAACTTTCTGTTAATTTCCATACTCCATATCAACTAAAATCAAGGAATCATAGCTCTAACGTCAAACCTTAACCCCTAAATAAAGTTCAGAAATTTCCAATTCCCTAAAAGCACTCCAAATTCTGAATAGGACATATAGTAAACTATCATTAAATAATTAGACTTATGAGAATCCCTTACAGATCAAACTAACCTTAGGTAGGTCGACTAGATTAGGAAAAACTATCAAATGAGTTTTCAAAAGATCAGTCATAAAACAGCAGGAAGATTTCCTTTGCTTGTTCTTTTCTCACTCTTCCTTTTTAATAAGAAGAAAAAGTTTTAATAACCAATTTGGTCAATTACAAAATTTTCAAGAATAAAATATACCCACTTAATACTAGTATATGATCATAGAAGTATATCAATTAAAATTGCCCCTTTTGTATTTATAATTCACGTATGCATGACCATGTAGACATTAGTATCAAACCCTTCAAATTTGACCTAACAAATCATCATATGATGGAACCTCACTTACATTTCTCATCAAGTCATCAAAAGAACACTATCTATGGCTTAATGACCTTCATAAACAATGATTATAATCGTAATACCTAGTGCGCAAACCTTATTCCAAATCAAGTCCTAGTATAGAGTCTGCAAGATCATAACCTGGCTCTAAGTAATATTACACTATTTAATTTTTTTTTAATTGTATAAGAATTTTAACAAATCTACTGTTAGATTAAATTATCTTTATATATTTTTTATGCTTACAAAATTTAAAGATAATCAAAGATTAATAGTCATGTTATGAATTAATTGTTTAAATTTAAGTTTTTCTATTTTAAAATAATACATAAAAAATGAGTTTATAAATTAAATGATAAATAATATCCAATTGACATGAAATTGGCATGATTGTCAATTAAATTCCTAATTAAATAAAATATTAAAATAGTTGGTATTGTTGACTTTCCATTTAATTAAGAAGAAGTTAAATTATTCACATTTGTACAAATATTAAAATTAGTAGAATGACACTCAAACAAACAAAACTTGTGTTTGCAAATTTATTATCATACCAACAGAAAGAAAAAACTTAAAAAAAAAAAAATAAAAAAAAAAAAACCAAGCAGTTTCACAAATTTATTACTAAAAGCATAACAGGATGATATAATTGGAATACATTTAACAAAACATGGAAGCTTTTGACTTCCTTTATTTTAGTTCACGGCAAAACCTAAAGAAGAAACTGCTAAACAATTTTGCAGCATGGCCATTCAGTTCACGGCAGAAGCTTTAGACTTCCTTTATTTTAGTTCTATGCATGCATCATGCTTATTCACTAACATGTTAAGCATTCAAGGTTGTGATGGAAGCATATGCAAGAAGCCCCGTGTCACTTTCAAATTTAGCCATGTCTTCCTCTTTCAAGTTAACCCATACTTCTATTCCATCCCCACTTTTGGTGTCTATAAATATAACTACGTTCTTGAAAGGCATGCTAACCAGACCAATCCACATGGGATTTCCCCAGCCAAAGTCCACTTCATACATAGGGAACCTGCACCAACTACTGAAATTGAATGGAACTACATCTTCTTTCATGACTTTTCCACTAGCCTCTTTAAGAAAATTCAAGTGTTGAGCGTGGTCCTGTAACTTTTTCACATAGTCATTGTCAATTTTTCTTATCGCGGCTCTCACTTTGCCCACAAGGCCATTCCTCTCTTCACTAGACAGAAGGACTGTTGCAGTTCGGGAGATATTTCCAAAAGAATTTCTAGGCAATGGCGGATCCATCCTTGTCCGTAAATTCACTGCAAAAAGCACCATGTTGGGCTTTTTAGGCCCAAAGTTTGCTTGCGTAGCAGCAACATATCGGCTCCATAAAAAGACTGACAATGCCTCAACACGACTGGGGTGTATTGGACTTTCTAAGCCTGAGCTTTCCCCGTATTTTTCTCTAAGAGCCACTATTGAAGCAGAACTAAACACAAACCTCTTTAATACAAGCTTCTCTTTTATCATATTATTTTCTGGTTGAAACCCAGATAAAGTATTTGTAGGGGGAAAGAGAGTTGATGCTTGAAATTCGGGATATATATCACTATCACCACGAGCTGTGGCTGCCCAAGATTTCATAAACATGATAAAGGATGTGCCATCAGCAATCTTGTGGGAAATGCATGTAGCAATGGCAATACCTCCACAAGTGAAGTAGTTGGCTTGAACAGCGAAGGCAAAATGGTGTGTGCCATCAATATCGCACGGAAGAAATTTCTTGAATTCTGCTGGATTTTGATTTGTAACAATATCTTGAAGCTCACACTTGACTTGGGCTTCGCGATACAACACGCCTTCATCGTTGCAGTCTACGATTAGATTGTCTTTAATGCGGCCAGCTAAAGGGTAGTAACGTGTTAAAACGTTGGACAATGATTGCTTGAGCACACTAGAGAACGATTTGTCAGGGTCGGTGCTGATTTTAGAGTAAGCATCATTCTCTGTGTAGAAGAAGAGAAATGGAATATACATGCGGGGGAATATTTGGTCGAGAAAGGAAAGCTCATAATAGCGAAGATGAGTGGGAGTTGGCGAAGATGGTTTGATATTCTCATAGGAAATTACTTCCACTTCAACATCCTTCATTTTCTCTTGCCAAAGTAAGTTCAAACTACTTTGAACAAGTGCTTCTATGAATGGTTCTTATGGAAATGGTGGCATCTATCTACATGTGGGTCTATATATTAAGCTTCTGCAAATGTGCTCGCCCATGGTTTGATAAGACGTGGATATGCAAGGTATCGACCGCTTCATTTTAACAAAAAGATATTTTAATATGATAATGAAAAACACACATGTAAGAAAGTCTATATATTTCCTAATTATTAATGTATTAAAATTATATTATATTTATACTATGGGTCCGTTTGGATACAGTTCATTTTGCTAAAAACTGAAAATACTGTAGCAAAATAATTTTTAAATGTGTGAATAGTATCATGAGACTTATTTTTAATATTTTCTTTTTTCTGAATAAAGTGATTGTAGATCCCGTAAACAGTGAGTAAATGGTGTATGAACAGTGTGTGAGTGGTGCATAAACAGTGTGTGAATAGTGTACTTTATCTCATAAAAACTGAAAAGTGTGCATAAAAAAAAAAAAAAAACAAAAGAGAAAAACGCAAAACACCAGATGCAGGAAATTAATTCCTATCCAAACGTATGCTATATAGTATATACAAACACATTCACTCATAGCCCAACTCACATTAATATAATAATAATAATACTAATAATAATAATAATGCTCACAATCAATATCAGCCTCATACTTACACACATATAATATAATTTTATAATAAAAGAGACACTCACAACTCACAAAAACTCACTCTTAACTCTTAGAATCCAAAATATCAAGGTTGTCACAGAGAGAGAGAGAGAGAGAGTCAGAGAGAGAGAGAGAGATGTGATCTATGTTGTTTGGTTTGGAATGGGTTGATATGTGTTATTATTTGATTTTGAACTTGATTGATCTATGATCAGAATGTGTAAATATATTTTAAAGGATGTATCTATGTGTGTGTGTGTATATATATATATATTTTCCCAAGTGAGGGGATTCATTTGAACCCCCTAAAGACATTGTAGAGCCACCCTTGTCTAGAGCAAAAAATTCTTTCATCCTTCATTTTCTCCCACAAAATGACATACTTTTAGAAAAAATTGTAACATTCACCTCGGTCACCAAACCTTGAGTATTTTGAGCTTGTTGAAGGGCTGGAAACTAATTCAAGCCAACTCAAACCAAATCCTTTGGTAGCTTTCCGTTCAGCTCAACTGTGGTAGTTTTCTGACTAGCTGCTTTTGCACCACGTCTTTTTTTTTTTTGGGTTTTGAAATTGCACCGATTAACCTAATTTAGTAAGTTACAATTATCTGCTTAACAAGCATTAATTAGTCTGTTACAAAGGTCAAGGTGCAAGTTGCGACTTGAATGTAAGGACTCCCAGTGGTTAAGTAAAAGACAAAATTCCAAATAGTTAAAGATGCCAAAAAAAATTAACATACTGGGACATTGTGTACATGTTAAAGTTCTTTGGCCCCGGCAAATTTGGATCGGGTTTGAATGTACTATTAGCATTTGATTGGACAAAAAACCACGATAGAGCTGTGTTCCAGACTTCCAGTACCAGCAAACCATTTTTAATAAATTCTCAAGGGATTATTTGTAGAAAACTTAGAGATCCTATTTTATATATAAAATGTCAGCTTAAGCATTTGGAACTTTACATGTCGGGGTGGCTCATAGGGTGTGTGAAAAATCTGAGATTAGCCTTTTAATCTGAGATCCTATTCATGCATGCATGATGCATCAATGAACTAATACAAATACCCCTTATATGTTTAAAAGATAAAAAGTCCAAGTTTTAAGTTTTTTTTTTTTTTTTTTTTTGGTAAACTAAGTTTTATGTTGTTGTGTTATCATAGGCAGTGCTATATGTGGTGGTAGAATTTTATATGCAATGTTTTCTTTTATAAAAATCACACCATTTTGTAATGAAAAAAATAAGTTGGTTTGATAAGATGTGTTTGCGCAAGTTATTAGCCGCTTCATTTCTAATGTAATAACATCATCTTGTATAATAATCATGCGAATGTCAGCTATATCGACAAAATGCTATTATTGAGCTGTTCCAGCTGACCATAGTTTGAGACTTGAGATAAGTCTTCTAATTTTCATTAGTTCAGTCATTGGCGTTTACGATGCATGATGCATATACGACATAGGATTGTTGGTTGGTTTGCATATTTTTACTAACATAATATTTGGGAGGTGCAGAAAACATTAATTAACTAATATAATTACACCATATGTTCAAAAGAAAAAAAGTCCCAAGTTTAACTAATATTGCTCACTCGGATTAATGTATTCATACTTACACATAGCAAAAATTCAAACCAACAAAGTTTAGCTAAAAAATTAGTTGTAGTTTTAGGCTATAATCTTACTCAATATCTTTTTATTGGAAGTGAATTTTGATAAATCTATCATTATTTTACATCTTCTTCTTATATCCTTTATGCTTGCAAAATTTCTAGAAATTAAAGATCATTAGCTATGTTATTAATAAATTCTTTCAATTGTAAATTTTAGTAGTTTAAAATTACGCATTAAATAAATCATATAGTAAATAATATCCGATTGATACAAAATTTGACATGTGTATTGAGAGCATGAATATCATGTAATTTAACGGTTATATATTCAAAATATATAGTAATGTTTATTTTATTGAGTAAGGTTGTTGTTGGGTTCTAAGAATTTAGGTTTAAATGTATTAAAACTTCAATTTGTAATGTTAGCAAATCATGATCAAAACATTTAGTCTTGTTTTAGACTTGCTCAAAGTATGTTTAAGTTGTAAAGTTGGAATTGAGTGTTCTGCAGAATTTACTATGTAAATCTGTTTGGCTCAATCGATCGAAAATTAAACTCGATCAATCGAAGCTCATGCAGATTGTTTTTCTACAGAATTTTTCAACTCGGCCCAAGCCCGTTTTATGTGTAGGGTTTTATGTTTTGTCTTAAGTAAAAAAGGGAAAATCCTAACCACGTTTTAGGAATGCTTTTTATACTGTGTGTGTGAATCTTTTGTGAAATTTAGAGGTGTTTGCCTTCACATACACTTAGGGTTATCAAGATCTAGATTGATGTCAAGAGCTTGATGATCAATTCAGTTGTAGATTTAAGAGCTTCAAGATATACAAGCGGGAGTACTTGTACTTGCCTAAAATTCAAGAAAAAGTAGTTCATGGACTTGGAACTATCACGTGGTCGTGGTAGTAAGTTTCCTACTCAAGGTAGTAATAGGATGTTAGCGATCTAAGTCGCTATTGTGTAAACTTCAATTTTTTCATAGTGGATTCAATTTTACCTTGAGAATAGCTTGGTTAAATCCTCCCTAGGCTTTTTACTAGTTTGGTTTTCCTGGGTTATCATATTATTGTGTTCTTTATTTTCTATACTTTACAATGATATGATTTATATGTATTAACCTAGATCTGTATAATTTACCTAAGTTATTCACTTGGCTAAATAACTAGGTTAATATGGTTGTGTTTAAGGGGTCTAAAAATGTACAAGTGATATCAGAGCGGGTTAGCTCTTGTGTTTAGATCATTTGATCGAAGAGTTGATCCTTGACCCCTGTTGTCATGGAACATGGTCACTCTCTTATGATCCCACCTCACTTTGATGGGAATAATTATGCTTATTAGAAAGTAAGGATGAAAGCATTCCTAAAATCTATTGATGAGAGAGTTTGGAATTCCGTTGAATACGGATGGGAGAAGCTCACTACTCCAGTGAGTGAGTGGAAAACTTCTCAAAAAGAAGTAGCTACTTTTAATAGCAAAGTTATGAATGCTATTTTTAATACTGTTTTTATGGAGGAATTCAAGAGAATCTCTAATGTTGAGGTTGCTCATACTATATGGAATATTTTTCAAACTGTGCATGAAAGCACAAAGGCAGTTAAGATCAATAAGCTGCAGTAGTTAACAACTATATTTGAAAGCATTAGGATGTCTGATGATGAAATTTTTGATGAATTCTATGCTAAGTTTAATGATTTGTTAATTCTGCTTATAATTTGGGTAAAATCTATGATCAACCTAAAATTGTTAGGAAGATTCTTAGATCTTTAACTGAAAATTTTAGACACAAAGTAACTGCCATCACTGAAAACAAGGATGTGGACTCAATCCCTGTTAATGAACTTGTAGGATCTCTTCAGTCCTATGAGTTTGACCTACCTAAGACTAGTAAATCCAAATCAATGGCTCTTAAGTCTGTTGATGATGTTGATGTAAGTGGATTTGATGAAGAGCTCTTTGCTACAAAGATTGCCTATCTTGCTAAGAATTTTAAAAAATTTCTTAAGAACAATAACAGAAGGGCAAGAGGTAAAAGCAATGTTGAACCTAGAAATTTTAGGAGGAATGATCACACTAAGGTGAATAACACTTAAAAATCCAAAGAGAAAGCAGGTCAATCTTCTAATAATTCTATGGGTCAACAATGTTTTGATTGTCAAAGGTATGGTCATGTAAAATCTTAATGTCCAACATTCTTAAGGTCTAAGGGTAAAGCTATGGCTGTAACTCTTAGTGATGATGAAGTTTCTGACAATGAAGCTGGTAGTGATGAGGATGGAAATTTCATTGCTTTCACTGCTACTGCTGCAGTTAATGAAAGTGTTGCTGTTGAGGAGAACCCTTTTGATGGGGAACTCCCTGAGGATGCAAATTTACAAGAAGCCTATAATAAGCTTTGCAAAGTTGTTGCAAAGGATGCTATGAGTGTTGATCTAGGCTAAAAGAAAATTGCATCTCTTGAACTTGATAAGAAAAATTTGCTTGTAAAACTGTTTGATGCTAATGAACTGTTGAGTAAGGTGAAGACTGAGAACATGCTTTTACTTGATAAAGATAAGAATTTGGAACATGAATTATCTGTTTCTAGAGAACAAAATAATAAGTCTGCTAGTTCCAAACTTTGTTCATTCTTCTAAGCCTCCTGTGAGTGAGGTTGTCAAACTTGTAGAAATTACACTTCCTAGGAAGATTAGGGTTGATCTTCAAAAGTCTAAACTTAAGACTTCTAATCCTCCTAAGGACAAGTTGCATGATAGACCTGCATGGGTTTGTCATTTTTGTGGAAAGTCTGGGCACATACGTCCAAACTGTTTCAAGTTGCAAGCTGCTAAGCAAGCAAATAAACCAAAATTATTTGTGTCTCAAGCACAAGACTCTATGGTACTTATTGGTGAGTTGGTAAAGTCTTTAAACCTTTATTTCAATCCTGGAGTTACTCAGAATTCTAATGTGAATAATAACTCTAATGCTAGAGTTGCATCTAAAAGATTTTGGATGTAAAAAGCTCGATCTAATTAAGTCTTTTTGACATGGTCCTTGTTCTTCATCACTCTTATCTTTGGGACCATTCTTCTTTGTTTTTTTTTTTTTTTTCTTTGTCTTTCTAGGATTTGCATTGCATAACATGCATGTATTTCATTTTAGGTTGTTTTTGTTATTTCTTTTCAAGAATATGAAAAAAAAAAAGGAAAAAAAAAGGGAAACAAAATGTGTTTTGCATTTTTTTTTTCTTGGATTTGAAATCAAGGTTGGCTAATGTATCTTTACATAACTTGTATATGTATTTTGTTTAGCTTGGATGAACTTATTTTATTGCACTTAACTAGTCTGAGCTTTGTAGTGCATGTTGTGTGAGAAGGTGTTTATAGTTTTTAATCACTTTGTCTCGATCTTGAAGTCATGTGCCTTTGATTGTTGGACTTGGTCTTAAATAGAAAGGCATAAATAACTATTTCACTACTGTTTACTAGCCAATCATGAACACCTTAGTGCATATCGTAAGATTTTGTACTCGAAAAATTGTAGTACATGCACAAAAAGAATATAAGGTGTAGCATCGGTTTAAATAATAAAATTGGTGTGTACATTATCCCGGCTAATACTTAATAAATTTCTGATCAAATAAAATTAGTGTGTACATTATGAGGCAACTTAAGAAACTTACATGATTGCAAGTTTTTATTCTAGGAGATGTGAGAATTATATGATGTAAATTTTTAAGCGATAGTCTCTTTTTTGAATTTATGTGATAGATTTTGTAGAAATTGTGCTTGACTACTATTCACATATCTTATCAGATGAACCTCAAGCTTTTGCTAGTTGTACATATTACACAAGTTATTCTTTGCTAAACTTTGTACATGTTATTATGTGTGATTTTGTTCAGGCCATCCAAGATTGAAACTTCCTTGAGTTTAAATGCAAAATGTGTTTGAAGTTTTGAGATTTTAAGGAAAATTGTTTGAAAATCTTAATTTTGGGATATTTGGGTTTAATATAAGTGTTTTTTGAAAAGCATTTCATTTTATACTCATGCATTTTATTCATAAATTAATATGCTTTGAGGAGTTTCTGCATAAAAATGATTTGTTTTTCAAAAAATTGGTTTTTCCAAAATTTCGATCGATCGAACCTATTTCTTGACCGATCGAAATTGTGATTAAAATTTTGGTTTGGTTGTGTGTGTTTTGATCGGTGTTTGATTGATGTTTGATCAATCGAAGGCATTTTCGATCGATCGAATCTATTTTTCGATCAATCGAAAGTTGTATAGAGATTTAAAAAAAAAAAAAAAGAGTTTCTCACGTGTTCATTCACTATTTCAAAACTCTTTCTCTCTCTATTCAATAGGTCTAAGGGTCCAAGTAGGATTTTTGTCGTTTTCCCTCAAATTCCTTCAAGGGTTTTTGTCATCTAAGAACGGTAAGACCTTTTTGCCCCTTCTTTTTCTTTTATTTTCATCTTTCATGCATTTTTTCATGCAGTAAAGGGAGAATTTCGAACCTATGGAAAATTGGGGTTTAGGTGTTTTCAATCATTTCTTTCAAAATTTATCATTTGGTTTTTGCTATGGGATGTTGTTAAACTTATCTTTGTGGTTTAATTTGATCAATTTGTTGAATTGGGAAAATTTGATTTTTCTAGGGCTTGAAACTACCTGAATTGGGGATTTTGTGCAATTGGGTTTAATGGGATGAAATTGGCTTGTTGAATTGATTAATTTGATCATTATAATGTGTTATCTATCTTGGTTAACAATCAATTGGTCAAGTTCTTGAAAATTGTACAAGTGGTTTTTCAAAAAATTTGGGTTTTTAACATAAACTCTATGATCAAGCGAATTTTGTGATTTTAAAGTTAAATTGAACTTATTCTCACTGCATTAGATCATACATCATCTGATTATATTGTTTATGCATCATATAGATTGTCGTTTTTCTTTATTGTTTTGTGCTAACTTACAGTCTGCCTTTGGTTTTTGTTTTCTTTTCTTTTGGTTCTGTTTGTGTGTCTTGTCTTATCCTAAGCACCATGCCTAGGAAAACTAGAGTCAATAGGAAAGCCTCCTCTTCTTTAGCACCTTCCTTTGAGAGTGATAGGTTTCTAAGTGAGAAAAACCAGGAAACGTATGAGACTTTGAACCTTTTGAGAACCATTTAGGCTAAGGAAAGGTTGTTTTAGATGAGCTTGATCCTGAGATTAGGAGAAACTTTGAGCGTAGGGGTTGGTTACCGTTGCTGGATATTTCACATCCCCCTCCGACTACTTTTGTAAGAGAATTCTACTCAAACCTCTCGGTCCACTCCTATGATTCCAACACTCTTGTAAGAAGTTGGATATGGGGTGACGAGTACACCATTACTCCTTCAGTAGTGGCTGCTGCTCTTGGGTGCCACTAGTCTAGCATCCTGTTTATCCTTATGATGAGTCTCCACCCCTTGATGACATCATGTCGTATCTTACTGGATCTTCTATCCAGTGGGGTTCTGATCTTTGAATCACTACTCACGAGTTGACTGAGATTCATTATCTCTTTTTCCAGATTTCGTGTCATTCCATCTGGCCTATCTCTCATTTGCACACTATTCCTATAGAGAGATGTGCATTTTTGTATGCCCTTATTACCAATGCTCCTATGAGTTTTCCTCACCTTTTCATTTTTTCTTTGATTGAGGTTCATCAGAGTAGTTCTATTTCTCATGCTCTTTTCTTTCCTGTTTGTATACATTGGATTCTTTTGCATTTGAGTTTAGAGAACTTTCCTGCGTCTGAGCCTATCCATATAGTTGCTCCTATAGGTGTCATCTTTCTTAGGCAGAGGGCTGTTCAGAATAGAGTAAGCTTTAAACGTACTAGGGTTGAGTCTTCTGGTATAGGTCCTCCTCCTCCCTCCACTACAGGTGATACTTCTGCTGAGGCATTTGTCGATCCGTTTACTGCTATTGCTGCTGTTTCTCCACCTTCTACTTCGGATGATTCAGACATTCGTAGTATGTTGGAGATTATCATGATCGTTCATGCGGCTCATGGTTAGCTTTTGGTGGACATGTTTGATGAGTTTCGTGCTTTGCGAGTGGATTTGGAGAGTATTAGATCACCACCTCTTTTTGATGATAAGTGAGTGCCCTTTGACAATTCATCACAAAAAGGGGGAGTACATTTGTTATAGAGAGGTGTTTTTGATGTTAGGGGGAGATTTTGATGTTTTTGGAGTTTTGGAGCTATGGGTTTTTAGATTGTATCTAGGTGCTTCATTTTATATTTACATTTTTGGCTCATGATGTGTTTTATTTGGGTTGTCCATGATAGGGGGAGATACTTTGATTATATTGTTTCTTGTTTCACTTTGTTTATTGATTTATATTTATAAGGTTATTCATGATATATGTCTTTATTGTGTGTTATGTGAAATCAAGAAGTTATATTTGATTACTTGTATTTTTCACACATGCGTATATGTGTCTGTTAAGTGTTACAAAAATATACAGGTTGATTCAGTTGTACTGCTGTCTACACTTGCAACTGATGGATAATAGTTAGGTTGAATTTGTTGTGTTGGGCTATGATTTTGTAAATGGCTGTTTTGTTTGTAACTTTGTGCATTTTGTTTAAGTTTGTGTTTTGTCACGGACTGCCAAAGGGGGAGTTTGTTGGGTTCTAAGACTTTACGTTTAAATGTATTAGAACTTCAATTTGTAATGTTGGTAAACCATGATCAAAACGTTTAATCTTGTTTTAAACTTGCTCAAAGTATGTTTAAGTTGTAAAGTTGGAATCGAGTGTTCTGTAAGATTTACTTTGTAAATCTGTATGGCTCGATCAATCGAAGCTCATGCAGATTTTTTTTTTTTTTGCAGAATTTTTCAACTCGACCCAAGCCCGTTTTACGTGTAGGGTTTTATGTTTTTCCCTAGGTATAAAAGGGAAAACTTTAGTCACGTTTTAGGGATGCTCTTTATGTTGTGTGTGTGAATCTTTTGTGAGATCTAAAGGTGTTTGTCTTCACATACACTTAGGGTTATCAAAATCTAGATTGATGATCAATTCAGTTGCAGATTCAACAGCTTAAAGATATACAAGCGGGAGTGCTTGTGCTTGCTAGGAATCCAAGAAAGAAGTAGTCCATGGACTTAGAGCTGTCACATGGTCGTGGTAGTAAGTTTCTTACTCGAGGTAGCAATAGGATGTTAGTGGTCTAAGTCGCTATTGTGTAAACTTCAATTCTTTCATAATGGATTCAGTTTTACCTTGAGCATAATTAGGTTAAATCTTCCCTAGATTTTTTACCGGTTTGATTTTCCTGGGTTATCATATTGTTGTATTCTTTATTTTTCACACTTTACAATGATATGATTTATATGTGTTAACCTAGATCTGTATAATTTACCTAAGTTATTCATTTGGCTAAATAACTATGTTAATCTGGTTGTGTTTAAGAGGTTTAAAAACATTCAGTTGTAAACTTAGACAATAACTAATTTTGTAGTTAAACTTTATTCAATACAATAATTGTGATAATGATGTGGTATTACCTAGCAAGATAAGTAATATAGGATCATACTAACTTTCACACTAAGTTATTATGAATGGGTTGCTTGGAGCTAATATTTTGGTTCATGGAGGCAAGATTAAGATAAAATATTGAAGACAAGATTAATTTCAAGAATTTTTAATAAAAAAATATATTAAAAAAATTGAAAAACATATAAAATATAATGCAAATGTAAGTTACATTTTGTTGTTTTTGTTCTTGGTTTCAGTTTATAATTTTGAGCCTAGTGTAGGAGTTAGGTTTAAGCATTGTTATTCTTAAGCTACTTCATAATTTAAACTGATTATAAATGTATATTTTAAATATAAAAAAAAATAGTCATTAATATATGAAGTTAAAAATTTGTCTAAATATAAGATATTCAAATGAATAATGTGAATACTTAAAAGTAAAATGGAAAAAAAAAAAAATAACTTAGAAGTATTAACAATATGATATATGTACTAAAATTTTAAAATAATCTATGTAGACCTTGATTTTAAAAAGATGTTGTATGACATTTTTATTAGGAATTAACTTAAAAATATCAACGTTTATTATTCCAAAGTTGGATTTCATTCCCAACAATTGAAGTGTGGGTTGATTGTAAAAGACCTTAAAACGTATATAGAATTGCAAAATGTTTTTTTGTTTTGTTAAATAACATATAAATTTTGCATATTAGTTAGGAGATATTGGGATAGTGTACCATGTTAAGAGTTTTTTCCTTTGCCTACATTAAAGAGTTAAAGTTATTTTACAATGAGAAGTTTTAACTTTTAATATTATTGATTCTCAAAAAATTAAGTTTGAAATTATTATATCTGAGTCACCTGTGCTCAACGAATCTTTATGATTTTTATTTAATGTCAAAATTTTCTATTTATTTCATTTCGAGGTTTATGTGTTTGTCCTACGATGTATGTTTAGTCATTTGCAATCACCAGTGACCTAAGACAAATGTATTGTTATTAAAATTTTTTTTTTTTTTTTTTTGAGAAATATTATTAACAGGTTGAACTTTACGTATTTATAAGTTGTCATGCATGATCAATAATGATCTTAGTAATATCAAATTATGAATAATGAGAATCATTACTAAAAGGATTAGATATCAACAATCGTTATATGTCGAATTGCTATTTAGTAAATAATAACATCATTTCATTAATATTCCAAATACTATAAGTAATTAATTTTTTTGATAATTCATAAGTCACTCTCATGAATAATGTATTATTATTAAAAGGTTTTTTTTTTTTTCTTGAGAAATATTATTAAAAGGTTGAACTTTACGTTTTTATAAATTGTCATGTATGATCAATAATGATCTTAGTAATATCAAATAATGAATAATGAGAATCATTACCAAACGGATTAGATATCGACAATCGTTATATGTCGAATTGCTATTTAGTAAATAATAACATTTCCATTAATATTCCAAATACTATAAGTAATTAATTTTTTTGACAATTCATAAGTCACTCTCATGAATAATGTATTATTATTAAAAGGTTTTTTTTTTTTTTGAGAAATATTATTAAAAGGTTGAACTTTACGTATTTATAAATTGTCATGTATGATCAATAATGATCTTAGTAATATCAAAGAATGAATAATGAGAATCATTACTAAAAGGATTAGATATTGACAATCGTTACATGTCGAATTGCTATTTAGTAAATAATAACATCATTTCATTAATATTCCAAATACTAGCTATAAGTAATTAATTTTTTTGATAATTCATAAGTCACTCTCATGAAATTGATGTAGCTGGGGACAACAAACCAATTGTTAACAGTCAATGGGAACTCTATGCCCTGAAGTAGATTCTTTCAACTGCAGGACAGCTTTATTGACCCATAATTCCTTGATCTGTACATAATACCTTTGCTAGACTACTTGGGGATGGCAATAAAGTAATGAACTATATACGAACATGATCTAATCGTAAGTTCGCAATATATCAGGAAGTCAACTCAATTAATAAATCAGAATAAAACCCATGCCGCCAGAATAAAGAAACAGTAATTTAGTTTTATTGCTTCATCAACGATCTCAGATAGAATTGACATTTATATTTTTGTATATGTTATGCAGGTCCATCCCCCCGGCCCCGCCCGTTCTCTTAATTAATTCTTTCAGTTGTTGAGCTATCTCCTCATCTGCCTCAAGTGTCTCCAATCTGGCATTTAGGTCTGAAATTTCATTTTCATGGGCAATGTAATGAATTTCTGTCTTCTCAAAAAAAAAAAAAAAATTATAATAATCAATTTCTAATTTGTTTTAAAAAATAGTAAGTATTGTAGTTCACAAAATTTTATGCTTCACATGGTACACCTAATGAAAATTTGTTTTTGAACATATGTGTCTATTTTAAAGGTGGGGTTTTTTCCTACGTGGCAAAATAGACTTAATTTTAGGAGTTAAGTTGGTTGCATCCAAACAAGCCACAAAAAGGGAAAATGCAGCCACACAAACATAGAGGCACAGAAAGGCCAACAAACACCTACTAAGAAGGGAAACAAAGCATGTGAAGCAAAGCAAGGATGCAAGAACCCATATCTGAACATATAAGCATGAATCTAAAAATGAAAGCAACCAAACATAGCATCACAAGGATAAATTGAAGAAAAGTGTAGATACCATATTTTATCTGCCTTTGATTTGCATGTTGAATCCTGAAAATTTCAAAAATCTTTTGAAAACTTTCTCCATGGGGCTATAGAAACATTTAGATTGACGTGGTATAACTCGTTCAGGCATTAGAGCACTCAAAATGCCCCTAGTCAACCCTAGGTTGACTTAAAGTCAAAGATTGGTTAAAATGATCCCAAAAAAACATTTTTCATGCTTCTACGCCAAACCCAAGCTAATAGGAGATTTTTATCAATTTTTACTAAGTTTGACCCAAGGTTGACTGTTGGGGGCACTAAAAACCCTAAATTTGATCTGACTGTTAGAATGGGTTGGAACTAGTGTCGTTGTAAATATTATTAAATTCCCTTTCTAACAACTATTTATGGGTTGAAATCGGAGTTACAACGGTTGAGATATCCTTAAAACCATGAAGAGTGTGTCAGCATGCTTCCCAAGGCCATAACTTTTTATCCGACCATTGGAATTTCAATTTCTTTAGTGTTCAGGAAACTATACATCTAGACTTCTTCAAAGACACCAAGATCAGCTCAATCGGAGTCCAGTAAGACCTTCACATATGAGATCAAACCAGAACCGAAAAAAGTCAAGATTGCTGACATCAGCAACCAACCCAATGCACTCTAAAGGGCCACGGGAGCTAGCCAGCGGCCACTAAATGGCCGCTGGAAAAGCTTATAAATACCCCCAGACCCCCATCAGACCCAAAAAAAAAAATTGGGCATTTTGGAGCACTTTTCTAGTCAAATTCTATTTCTTTTCCTCTCTAAATTCTCTCCCAAACACATCAAAAAACCTTTGATTTCTCTCTTTTCTCAACAATCAAGAGGTGGTGTTCCTACACTCTTTTTCCTCTCCTTGATCTTTGGACCATGGATTTGAGGTTTAGGGGTGTAGATATAGCTTTTTAGCTACTATCTACAGCCATTTAATCTCCTAGCATCTTTTGACTTGCTTTATCTTGTCTTACAACATGATTTATTGTTTTTAATAGTATATCTCTTGCTTTATCTTACTTCCTAGCATGTCTTATTGCTTTTACAACATGTATCCTTGCTTTCTAACATGTTTTATCGCTTTAATGATGTTGGCCTAACCTTCTTGGGCTAGGATATACCTAAATACCTTGTTTGTACTTAGATCTACATGCTTAGGTGCTTTACACCATGTTTCCATGCTTTATGCCATGCTTGTGCTTAGATCTATATGTTTTTGTGCTTCTTGCCATGTTTAGGTGCGTAGATTTACATGTTGGATGCTATGTCTAGTGGTTGGCTTTGCCTTTTTGTCTCTTGTTATGTCTTTTTCTTGTGCTTTGGCCCTTAGGATGTAGATCTAGATCTTGTGGTCTAGGCCTACATCCATACACCTAGGCCTATAATAAAGGGTTTGAGTCATTTTCTTTATGCATGTGTATGCTTGCTTGCCTTTATGATTTAGATCCATGTTTGCCTAACTAGATCTTGGCTATTGCCATGCTTTGTGCCCTCTGTGAGTTTGTTCTTGTTGGCCTTTGTGATCACTTGCCTATTTGGTTGCATCTATCCCTCCTGTGGTTTGTTTGGATGCAACCGTTTGTGGGTACACATCTTTGTGATATTGGTTTGCTAGATGCATGCCCTTTTTCACTCCGCGTGATGATATGCTTGCCTTGCTTGCTTTGTGCCATCCCATTTGACTCTCTTTGTTTCTTTGCATCTTTGCGCGTTTGCCTATATGTTCATGCATGCATCTTTGTGCGTGCTTGTTTGTGTCATCAAGCTTAGTTCCTACAATCTTGTGCAGGTTCATACCCATCCTTGATACATGAGGCCCCAAGTCCCTTTTAGGAACTTTGCTTGATGGCACGTGTGTTGTCCGTACTCCAATTTAATGGAACGACAGACACCCGATCTAAACCTACATTTTGTTCTCATAGGACACCCTCTTTTATTTGATAATATACTTAATACTTGTTTGCCCCTATTTGGCTCTCTTCGTTTGTTTGTCCTTGCGTATGCTTTCTTTCTAGTTGTTTATTTGCTTATCTGCTGGTTTTGTGTTTCTTTTGTCATTGCATGTGCATGCTTGGAGCAAGCATGCAACTCCCTAGGAGCGAGCAAGAAGGACAAGGATGCAAGCAAGAAGACGCAAGCCTAAAAAAGGCAATTTTGAATAGATTAGGAGGCCTAGCTTCTCTGAGTGGTCTTCTCTCTCTCTCTCTCTCTCTTAGCCTTCTCTAGAACCACGTACTAGGGTTTCCTTTGCTTGTATCTTGCTTGGGCCGAATTCCTAGGGTATGGCAATGTCTACATGCTAGCATTGTGCATGATGTGTGTGTGTGTGTGTGTGTGTGCGCGCGCGCGCTTGTTTGTGGATGATCATGCACTTTGTATGATGGACTCTCATGGTTAGGAGAGAGACCCTCTCATAATCATGAGTGCTCTTGATCTTGTAGGGAGGATATGCGCTCAAGGCGATTGTTGTAGGTGCATATTCATACTACATTATGTGTATGATCATTGTGGTGTGATTGTTTCAATCTATGTCAGCTAGTGACATTGGTTTCCTCGTGTATGCAACACGTATCAACATGCTTGATTCTTTAAGAGGCTTGGGCTCGTCTTAATACAAGCATGTTGGCGCAGGCCATATACGTAGGCACAAAACCTTACCGATGCACCATAGCACATCAAACGCGAAACTCTGCTAAATTTTCTCTGTGAAAATGAGGCACCCTTGTTGTCATATTCTCACCGCGAAAGCTTGGTGAGAATAGTGTTTTATGTGCTATAACGCACCTGAGGCGAAGCGCTACCGGATTTCGGCCACAAAAATAAGGTGAAATGATGCTGGATTTTTAACGTGGAAATTTGGCAAGGATTCCAAGATGTACTAGTGATACATTGATTAAGACCACACCCTTTCCAAATCCAAACCTCAAAGCCCAATTCTGTTAAAGCCCCAAAAGCTAATGCCAATAGCTTGTTTTTAATTGCCAATGTCTAAAATTAAGATTTTACCAAAACAAATGACTATCCTTGGACAGGCATCGTAGGGTGCCTAACAACTTCCCTAGACATAACCAGACTTCTAAACTCAAGAATCAAGATTTTTTATCTGTCCAAATTAGATTAGGAAAAACGACACTTTTCTTAACCTACGATTGGTAATAAAATCAAATAGAGTCACATAACCAATCACACCTTTAAAAAAACCCAATGATTGGTGGCAACTTCACTTACCTTTGGTAACTTGATTAAAATTGACCCAATTCTATCATACACACTAGAGGTACCCTTCACACTCATCTTTCATAGCACTCGAGCTCTTGAGCTTGCACGTTTGCGCGGGCATCACCTCAATGCGTGGTCGACCACCATGAGGCATCGACAAAATGGAACACACAAAAGCATGTAAAAGGACCAAACAAGAATAACATGCAAAAAGGAAACTTATCCAAACCCTTTGATGAACTTGGGTGTTCAAATGTAGGCTAAGGCTAATAGATATAGATCTACACCCTACCCAAAAGCAAGAGACACAAAGAAAAGGCATAAACAAAACATTTAAAGCCATAAAGCATCCAAGCATAGCATCCAAACAAGACATTTAAACACATAAACATCGAAAAATTAACAAAAATTAAATTTAGACATATCCTAACCTAAGAAGGCTAGGCCAACAATATCAAAGCAATAAAGCGTGCTAAGAAAGCAATAAAACATGTTGGGAATTTAAAAGAAATAAATAAAGAGTTAAAGAGAAAATGGGTGTAGATTGTAGCTAAAAAGCTACATCTACACCCCTTAAACCTCAAAACCAAGGTAGATGGATCAAGGAGGAGGAGATGGAAGCAAGAACACTACCTCTTGATTTTGAAGATATAAGAAATAATGATTTATTTGTATGTGTTTTGGGAGAGGATTTAGGAGAAACAAGAAATAAGAAAGCTCAAGAAAATACTCTAAATTTCCCAAAATCATTTTTTTTATTAATAAATCTGGGAACTGGTAGGGTATATATAACTTTTTTGTGATGTTTTTTTTTCCCTTGTCTTTTTCTAGCTTTTTGGTTCCAATTTTGGTTGCTCATTTGAAGGCATTTTTTAACTCTAATTAAGCTAATTCTAGTGGCATCGGAAAGATATGGGTGTCTATTTTTCAGAACACTATGTGTCCATTTGAAACAACTTATTTAGCTGAAACTAAATTTTTTTTTGCTGAAAGTGTAGAAAAAAAAGTTAAAAAAAAAAGCTAAATAGTACAGTGGAATCCATAAATAGTATCAAAAAGTACCGTAGAACCCATGAATAATATCAAAAAGTGCAATGAGATAGGAAAATAAGCTGAAAGTGGAGATAAGCTGAAAAATTTAGCTCATCCCAAACACACACTTTACTTTTGAAAATCAAATGGTTGGATCAAAAGTTATGACCTAGCACGGTTTTGAAGATATCTCAACCGTTTTAACTTTCAATTTGAACTATCAGCAGTTGTTGGAAAGGGAATTCGATATTCTTTGCAATGGCATTGGTTCCAACCCATTTCGATAGTCAGATTAAAATTAGATTTTTAGTTGCTACCGGGAGTCAACCTTAGGTCAAATTTGGTCAAAGTTGATAAAAAAAATCTCTGATAGCCTCAGGTTTGATGTAAAAACATAGGAAAAAAATTTTGGTCTAGTTTTGACCAATTTTAACCTTAGGGCAACCCTAGGTTGACAATGGGCATTTTGGTCATTTGACCTAAACTGGCACTTTAATTGCTCCAATACCTAAAGAGGTTGAATTACAATATTCTAGATGTTCTCCTGGTCGTCTGGCAAGAAAATAATATTTGTGGAATTTTCGGGGTTAGGCACGCAAATCGAGGGCAAACAAAATATGGTATCGACAAAAAATTTATAGCCAAGAATGTTTAATTCATAGTAAACTTAAATATGATTATCAAACCTACCTCTGAAACCCTCAGACTTCTCCAACATGAACCTGCAATTCATGCTTGCTCTTCAATATGCTTGATGTCTAAAGCTTGGGTTACAACTTTGCTCCACACTTATGGAATAAGATTGATCTCCCGTAGATGCTTGAATCAGTAGAATGCATAAAACCTCTCAAATCTCAAAAGAGTAGCTTTCTAAGACTTGAAAAACATGCTTAGGGTTTTCCTCATATACCAAGTAAATCTGGACTAAAACCCTAAACGTTTGATAGGCTTTAATTAAAATCTGCAAAATCGCATCTCGATCAGTTGAAGCTTTCTCTCAATCAATCAAGCTAGCCTTATTTTCAATTCGTGAACCTACATCTTGTATGTTCGTAAACTTTGACTTGTAGCACTTTGAGTAATGTCTAATATGATTCATAGACACTATGATTTATACCTAGCCCAGTTTATGTGCACGTTTTGCTAACAAACAAATCATTTAGAACCTAAACATTTAGACCTAAATATTTAGAACCTAACAACAAGAATTTTATTTTGACAAAAATAAAAGTAATGTTACGTCTACAACAATTTCACAACAAATCCTATATAGTAAGCAGTTACTGATTTTAATTTAGGCTCAACATTGCCATCATTTCTTCACCTACTAATAACAGCTTGTCATATAAGATTTGTTGCAGAAATGTTGTGGACGTAGCATTATTAAAAAAATAATTTTGGCCCCCAAACATGATCCTTAACACCCCCCTCCCCCCAAAAAAAGAGCTTAATGACAACAATAAAAATTAGTCAAAATAACAAATAAAAACAAGACTAAACCAAACTATGAATGACCAAATTGTTCAAAAAAAAGCCTATTCGAAAACAAAAAAATAAAAATCCTTAATCATTCAAATTTGTAACTCATTCAGCCTATTATATAAAAATAATCTATAATTTCATTTTTCCTCAAAAAAATAGTACAAAGGAAAATATTGTGGTTGTAAATTCTCCTTAGTGACTATTCTAAAAATAATTCCTAGAGTTGCCTAGAATCTAGAAGATCTCTTATATATAAACATAGGCTTTTAAGAAATACCTTCCACATATAAGTTTGACACTATATATTTTCTTTTTATTAATGAATAGTAGCATGATTTGAACTCTAAATACAATAACATAACTTCTTTATCATACTTTGTAAAACAATAATTTCTTTGAAAACCTTATTAAATGGGTTTATATAATATAAATATCTTGTGATTAGTGTTTTATTCAGCCTCACATATCTACCTGAAATTATTTTGAACAAGCAAATGTTAAGATATAAATTATTTTGAAATCCTGTTACTTTGGCCAAAGGACATTATATAGCATAAGCCACTTATATTAAAATTGCTCATACTCGCCAGAAGTCACAATTCTTAGGCTACACTTATTTGATCAAAAATATTTTAAGAAAAAATTTAATTTCAATAGTTTTTATTTCAATAGCATCTAATTATTCAATTGAATATAAGGATTTCTAGTTTCTAAAGTTGTGATTTATAACTATTTTGTATTGCCTTTAATTCCATGCCAAATTTACTTGTAATTTTGTTCAATCTTTTGTACCCTGTATTTTATGTTAGATTTATTTGTAAGGGTTGTGTGTGAGAGAAAGAGTGTGTGAAGACTTAAGGCAACATTGAAGATTAAAGAAGTTTTCGCAGGTAGCTCGCTAGAAGCCTTCCCGCGAAGTGAAGCATATACTCAATTCATGACTAGAATTCAAAGAGTCATGACAGATGGTGATAGCTGGTTTTCATAAGTGTCTCACGGGTAAGGCCTTCCCCCGAGATACTCGTGAAACAGTCTGTTTTGCTATTTTATCATATCTGCTCCTCTACATCCTTATACACACTATATATATCATCATTACCCATATATTGAAATGAGTGCATTTAAGAGAGAAAACCCTAGCCACAAACCCTTGGGAGTTAGAGATTGTCATACCCACAATCCTCTACACCATCTATTGTGGTTTTTCTCAACTCCTACCTCTCCATATCCAAATCCTTAAGAGGTTGATAGCTCAAACACTTACCACACCCATATTGAGTGTAAAGTGAGGCTTTGGTGTTGTTAGGAAGTATTGGAAGAAGCCAAGTTTTGCCGAATGCAATCGAGCATATTGTGGGATTCGGAAAGCTGGACAAGACACGATTCCGAGAAGCCTTGTTGGAGTAGGAGCTTGGAGGGCTTAGGTGCACTGGGTAGATTAGGCTTAAAGGGTCTCTTGCTATTCGTGTATCAACTTATTGTCTAGTGGATCAATTTACTGCTTGGAGGGTGGCAGAGAGGTTTTTCGTCGAGTTCTTCGATTTCCTCTTTGATAACACATCGGCGTGTTTTCTTATGTTTGCATTTCTCTTTCCTACTCTTTTATCTTTCATTTTACTGTTGTGTTATGATGAATATGACTTAGAGTAACTTTATTGTTTGTTCACTCGCATTTACTCTATTCCGCACTTAGTTTAAGTTTGAGTAAAATCAACTGAGCCGTAATATTTTAATCAAATTTGAGCTCTCAATTGGTATCAAAGCAGGTGCACTTGCTATGGTTTCATTACCTAAGTGCGATCCAAGACCCCTATTGTGATGGATCGGTCAAAATCTCTCAATGCTCCACCATTATTTGATGGAAGCAACTATGCTTTTTGGAAAGTCTGTATGAGGGCATTCCTTTGCGCTATAGATGAGTCTGTATGGGATTTCATTGAGAATGGGTATGCTAGACCCACAACAGCTAAGTTAAAATGGGATAAGGCAGCTCTTGCTTTGGCAAATGCCAATAGTAAAGCAATTAATGCTATCTTTTGTGGTGTGTCTACTGATGAATTTCACAGGAATCGCATGTGAAGACTGCCAAAGAAGCTTGGATGATTCTTGAGACTACCTATGACGGTACCAAGAAAGTCAAGGACACAAAGCTACAAATGCTGACCACCCAATTTGAAGAGCTCAAGATACGTGACGATGAGTCATTTGATTCATTCTATAGGAAGATCAATGAAGTTGTTATTGCCAAGCTCAACCTTGGTGAAAAGATTAAGGATGCTATGGTGGTGACAAAGATTTTGAGGTCCTTATCGGAGAGCTACCTGCAAAGGTCACAGCTATAGAAGAAAGCAAAGATTTGGACGAGATTAAGATTCAAGAACTCATTGGATCTCTCCAAACATATGAACTAGGAATGCCTTCCCACAAGCCAAGCAAATCACTTGCTCTCCAAACCATTAATGAGAGAATGGATGACTCTTCTGAAGAAGAAGATGTGGAGAAGGAAGTAGCTTTCCTTGCGAAGAACTTTTGAAAATTTCTAAAGATGAAGAATAGTGGGAAGTCTTTCAGCAAAGGAAATTTTTCATCATCTAAAGGTGGTAGGAAGGATTTCAAGAAGAAAGATTGGAAGGACTCTCAACCCCTTCCCCCCAAGGAGTTGTGTGCTACGAATGCAACGACCATGGACATATCAAGAAAGAATGTCCCAACTATTTGTGAGGGAAGGGTAAGGTGCTTGCCACTACTCTTAGTGACAACGAAAGCTCAAATTCAGACACGGAAGAAGAGTGTGATAGTGATGGGAACTATAGGGCCTTCATGGCAATTACCTTCGTTGATTCTAAAGATGATTTGAGCAATTTAGTAGATGATCTTAGTGAACATTTCGAGGGTGAAGAAGTTGAAGAATCGGAAGATGAAGATGTATGCCAAAATGAAGGTGAGAATAACCTCTAAAAAGCATATGATTCTTTGCTAGAAGATTATGGAAAATATGCTAAGGTTTTGAACCATATTATGAGAAAGATGAAGAAGATAGAATATAGGTGTACTCTTGTGCAACTAAAAGAAGAAAAATGTGAAGTGGGAGGACTCAAGGGAGAGCTGGTTGAAGCTTACTCTAAGATCAAGTTTCTTGAACTTGAAATAATTCAAGCTAATGTAAAGGTTGAGCATATCTCCACCAAGAAACTTGACAATATGCTATCCTCACAAAATCTTCACATGACAAGACTGGTTTGGGCTATATCAAAGAAGGAAGCTCCAACAGCAAACCCAAGAAGGAAGTGAGGTTCGTATTAGCCAAAAGTGTTGAAAAACTTAAAGAATGGACGCCTAAGACTAAGACCCCTGCTGCTAAAAAGAGAACCATTGGTGCAAAATCAAAGGATAAAGGGAAGTCATTGCCCAAAATTAAAGGAGGCCTCAAGTGAAGCATATGTGTCACCATTGTGGCATTTAAGGGCATAAAAGACCCAATTTTTTCAAGCATCATGCACTCAAGAAGGATAACTCAATGTGTGGCCAAGAAAATTCAAAGAAAAGGCCAAAGGAAGCACAACCTAAGGGAGAAAATAAAGGACATCTCATTGGAGACGTCATGGAAATGTTGAAGAGCATCTCACTATGCCTTTCTAGCTTCACTCCGAGGTTGAAAAGTTATGTTGGTCGTACCCCTCCATCCAAGATTCTCACCCAAAACACTTGCAAAGTGTGGGTGAAGAAGGGTATTTATGCATGATCACTCCCTATACTCGTGCATTAATACTTCCAATGTTTAGGGTCATAAGTTCATGCATTATGTCATACAAAATATTCTTGTGTCATTGCTTCCGGTTCATAGCATGTTTCTTTTGTAAGTTGCGTTTTGTACTTGTTTTTTGTTGATCTTACTTTTGTTGTTTTGTTTTTGAGTGTGTTGAAAAATTCAAAAACCCATAAAAATTGAAAAATCTCCAAAATTTTGATCACTCGTGTTGTGTATATCACATAGGAGTTTGGCCTAGTACCTTTGTACTAATGGCGTAGTGCATTTACAAGCTTAGCTTGTTTTGTATGCACATCCATATTTGTGGGAAAAATCTTGAAATCTATGTGTGATTGTTGTAAATTGATCTTCAAGCTTGTCATGAATGATTAGTCAATAGTCTTGTTAGTCTTGATACATGCATAGACTTGTGCTTATATCTTTTCCTATGTTTTTATGTTTTTGTTCTATAGCTCATCAAATGTCAAATCTCGAAAAGAGATATTGAGCTGTAAAAGCCGTTGCACATACTAGTATTTGACTAGGAAAAAGGGAAAGCGACTTGTATTGGAATGTATGGTGCCTCAAAAAGCCAAAGGCTTACTCACAAAATTGAAATATAAAAAATTTCAGGCATCGATCTCAAAATGAGATGTATTGTTCAAAAATGATCAAATGTTATGATTTTTAAAGAAGCAAAATGAAAAGCTTCAAAAATATGTAATCATTTCTTGTGGGAGATCATATATTTTCATTTCTATAATTGAGATAGTCCATTTGACTTAATACTAGTTGTGTATGATTGAATTGATTATTGAAGCTTCACTTTAGACTAAGGACTATTCCACTTTTGATACTCACACACAACACACAAGATTTTGTTCAATGAATGCTTATTTCATTTGTGTGATTGTACGTATTCAAATGTGATGTGTATACTCAATTGCTTGTTGATTAAACCCAAAAATATTTTTGAGTATTTATATTTTTTTGAAAGTATTTTTATGCTTTCATGTTTTGAGTTTTTGTTCAAAGTGCATTTTCCTTGTTTTTCAACAAAAACTTGTTTAGAGGCATTTTTGCAAGAAGCTTGCGACTAAGCTCTTCTTGTGAAAATGGGTTAAGGCAAAAACATGAAACAGAAAATTCAAACAAAGACTTTTGAGACTATCTTGCGACTGTCTTGTGACTGTTTTGTGAGTAATGCTTACCCACGAAAAACTTTGTGCTTTAGATGCATTTTTCACGAGTAACCTCGTGAGAAGGTAACCCACGAAAAACGCATGTTTTTAGTTTTAAAGGGCTGATGTTAAAAGTTTTTCAAACACACCCTATTTCACTCACTTTGCCTCCCTCGTGTCTCTCTCAACCCCAAACTGATTTTCACTAAAAACCTAACCAAAACTCAAGAGAAAACTTCTTCAAATCATGTCAAAGGTATGTCTATACAATCTTTCTCTCTATTTTCTTAGATCATGTAGAAAATTCTAGGTTTTCTTAAGTTGGGTTCATTTTTGAAAAAGGGTTGGGAACTTTAATTTTTTTGAAATTTGCTTCAATTTCTTGATTAGGCTTTGTCCCACTTGATTTGTTTGTATTTGTGTTGGCCCCTTGAGGCAATTTTAACATGTATTTAGGCAAGTTTCACACATGTTCATGCATTGCCTACATGTTAGTTTTATGAGTTTATATCAAGTGTTTGATAAAATGCCCAAATGGAATTTTGGTGTTGTTTTGGACTCTAATGAGTACCAAACTTTGGAGATTACCATGATCGGACTTATTTATCATGTCTTGATCATTGGGAATGAGTTTTATACATTTTTGACCCAAATGTGTTTTACACATGCATCACATATGCACACCACATGCACAATTGTTCACTTGTCATGTTTTGCATATCGTTCTTGCTACATATATGTTGTTACATGTTTAGCACTTTTCAACATGATTGTGTAACACTGTTTTTTTCTTTTTAGGACGTTGTGCTTACTGTTTATGGACTAACTTGACACTAATCAAGTTTGTGTTATTGTCTTTGTGTTTTTGCACTTGTTTTTTTTTTTTTTTTTGGTGCTTTATGTCTGTTTGTGCAAATGTCTCCTATTAAGCACGCTGCAACCAAGAAATCCTCAAAGCATCCATGCATGGACTCAGCAAATTTCTGCTCCATTGAGGCAAACATGGCCTACAATGACTTTTACAGAAAGACAACAATCATCATGGAAAGGGTTGTAAAAATGGAGATCTTTGAAAACACTACCATTCCTAAGATATTCAAGGAGAGAACTTGGACAAAGTTGCTGAATCCAAGTGGAAATGCCTACGGTTAACTAATCATGGAATTCTTCGCTAAAGCCATAGTGGAAGGAGATCACATCAACTGCTAGGTGCGACAAAAAGAGTTCATTATCACAAGGGATTCAATTCAAGAGTTCCTAGAAGTTTGTCCACCATCTTAACCAATCTCCATACAATATGATGATAGATTGGATTCTCTTGAGCCAATGGCAAGGCTCCTCGAGGGTTCTTATAAAAAGAGGTCAATGAACACCATTCCCTTCAATGCGGAGATGAGGACATTGTCTTATGTAATGATCCACAATCTCTACCTGGTGACGAACTTGACAACATTGTCTGCACTAAGAACTATTTCCCTGCATAATCTCTCACACATAAGGAGATCAACATGTGTGGTCACATCTATCACCTCCTGACAAAGAGCATCACCAAAAGGAGTTCAAGGACAATAATTCATTCCCTACTCTCATCATGGGCCTCATTGCAAAGACGAAGCTGAAGATTCCAAGCGGTCTTACTGTTGTGCAAAGGGACTATCCCATTGGTGCTCATATGGTGACCTGAAGCCAAGCCCACATCACCAGATCAAAAACTGGCATTTCTCAAATCCCAAGGGCTAATGTTGAGGAAGAAGGCTGGGACACTGAGGATGAGATTAACAGGTTCACCTCAACCCTAGAGGGCTCTACACAACCATCTTCATAAGCTCAAGCACGGGGACCCGATTGTCTTGATCGTCTTATTGCAAAGGTAGAGCAGATTAATGGCATGCTCCACCGTGGATCAATTTGCTTATATCCAAGGCCAAATTACTACATTATCATCCCAAATTGAAGACATGACAATTGTGCAGGGATCCGACTCCGAATCTGAGCAGTATATAGCTCCTTTGGCCATTTCAGTTAAAAAGGAGGAGAAAGTTGTGAGGGGTAGTTGCACAGTTTAAGGGGGAGCATAGCATAGCACAGCACATGCACATCATAAATATATTGGTTCATTTTGGTAGTTTAGTAGATTACTTGTGGTTTTAGTACTCTACTTTTATATCTCTTAGTTTTTATTTACATTGCTTTCTTTTAAAGCGTTTAAATACTTTGGTTTAAAGCTTACAGTCATATTCAGTACTTTGTTTTTGTATCCTTGCTTTGTAGCATTTTTTTTGTACTTCTAGATTTCGTTGCATTATCTTGAGTACTACACACTTGTGCCCTTTTTGGATCATGTATCCTTAATGCAAATACTTTGGTGTTTTGCATTGGTTGTGTGTTTGGACATGCAATTAATTTTTTTTTTGCACTTAATTGCATTGCATGTCCAGATGGTTGTTTACTTAGTAAATGGTCATTGTAGTCATTCTTTAATGATTGTTCTTGTATGATTAAGTTATGCCTCATAGTTTATATCTTGCTTATTACCTTAATCGCATTTTACTTGCTCCTATACGTACCTTGTATTCAACTTGTCATGAGCTTAATGAAAGTTTTGTTTGTGTGCGAGTGTTTCATGATACAAGTGTATTTGTGCAAGTGCTTCATAACTTCTAGATTAGGTGTTAGTGAGTTTTTCCATTGTTCCCAAACTCACGTTTAAGTCTAGAGTCTATTATAGGGTGTTTTGTCATGGAATAGCCAAAGTGGGAGATTGTAAAGTTATGATTTGCAACTATTTTGTGTTTGATTTAATTCTGTACCAAATTTGATTGTAATTTTGTTCAATCTTTTGTACCTTGTATTTTATGTGGGAGAGAGAGAGTATGTGAAGACTCAAGGCAACATTGAAGATTAAAGAAGTTTTTGAGGGTAGCTCGTGAGAAGCCTTCTCGTGAAGTGAAGCATGTGTTCAGCACATAACTGGCATGCGAAGCGTCATGACAGATGGTGACAACTGGTTTTAACGAGTGTCTCGCAGGTAAGGTCTTCCCGCGAGATACCCGCAAAACAGTCTGTTTTGCTATTTTGTCATATCTACTCTTCTACATCCTCATACACACTATATATACCATCATTGCCCACACATTGAAAGGAGTGTTTTTCAGAGAGAAAACCTTAGCCACAAACCCTTAAAAGTTAGAGATTGTCATACCCACAATCCTTTACATCATCCATTGTGGTTTTTCTTAACTCCTACCTCTCTATATCCAAATCCTTGAGAGGTTGATAGCCCAAACAATTACCACACCCATACTGAATGTAAATTGAGGTTTTGGTGCTGTTGGGAAACATTGGAAGAAGCCAAATTTTGGTAGATGCAATTGTGCACATTGTGGGATCTAGAAAGCTAGACAAGATACGATTTCGAGAAGCCTTGTTGGAGTAAGAGCTTGGAGGGCTTTGGTGCACTAGGTAGATTAGGCTTAGAGGGTCTCTTGCTATTCGTGTATCCCAACTTATTGTTAAGTGGATCAATTTATCACTTGGAGGGCAGTGGAGAGGTTTTTCGCTGAGTTCTTCGGTTTCCTCTTCGATAACACATTAGCGTGTTATCTTATGTTTTCATTTCTCTTCCCTACTCTTTTAGCTTTCATTTTACTGCTTTGTTATGATAAATATGGCTTAGATTAGCTTTATTGCTTGTTCACTTTTACTCTATTCCACACTTAGTTTAAGTTAGAGTAAAATTAACTGATCCATAATATTTTAATTTGGGGTCTAAACAGCTCTTATGTTTTTAACACAAATCTGAGCTCTCATGGTTGAATCCTTAGATTTCATTTTTCATTTTCACTTGAAAAGAAAAATTTAAGTTGGAGAGAATTGATGGATAGGAAAACTAGAAGTATATCTATTCTAAAGATGATGATATTGATTATCCTTATTCTTATTCAAGTGCAAGCTATTGATCTTGCCTCTATCACTTTCCATCGCACTTTAGTTTCAATGTCAATTCCTAATTTAAAAAAAGTTATAACAAACATGGCATATTTAATGTATGCATTATCGCTGGACTTCAAGGATGTCCACAGATACTATAGAGATGGGATATAGAAAATTAACCGACGAGACTAAGGCATCTGATGGGACTGATGAAATCAACTACCGACGAGTTCAGTAGGACAGACGAGACCGCTCTCTGAGACGAGCCTAAGCAACTATCCACGTCACCGACGAGGATATCAGGATCATTGAATGCCACCAATAATACCCAGACGGTTACAGAACCAGCTGGACAAACTGTTGAAGGCATATTAAAACCCCATTACTCAGCAAGAAGTGTTACCAAAAAAGGCATTAACATCACAATATCAACCTCAACAGCTAGAATCCAGAGCAACATATATAAAGCCTTCACATTGCCAACAGGAGGTACGGACACATTTTACAAGAGATACCTAATCATTCTGATTTTCTATTATTAAAAACTCCCTTATACTAACTTTGGCATCGGAGGCGTTGTGGCAAGCACCACACCAATGACCTTTTCAGAGAATAGCTTTTTCCATCGCGACACAAGCAAACATTTGGTTCCGTCTGGACGACCTCAGTACAACTGACGAACTTGTGTTTCATCAGTTTGGCGCCGTCTGTGGGAAACAACATTTTCGTACTTAGGTTTGAAAGCGTAGTTTCTACCAACTTCGATATTCAGATGGAGACCAACTAGGATTTAGCAACCCTAGCTCAGCGAGTCCAAGCTCTTGCGGCCACTGTTGAAGAATTCACCAGGCAGAATTAAGAGATGAGGCAACGACTTCAACAAGAGGAGAATCGGTCCAAAGCCGGCCAAGAGGATGAGGTGGGCAGCCATGGAAGAAGTGACCGACAAAGGCCCACTCCTCCAGATGAACAGGGCTTTGACCTCCTTCAAGAGATGAGGAAAAAGATGGACGAGCTGAGGAATGTCATTAAGGAGAAAACGAATCGGAGCCTGGATAAGATGGTCAGGGCAACAGACTCTCCTTTCACCGCGACGGTCTTGGAATGCCCCGTACCGGCGAAATTTCAGTTGCCTCAGCTTAAGCCGTTTGATGGGCTTAAGGACCCTCAAGATCATCTTAACACCTTTAAGGCAACATTAGGCCTCCAACAACCTCTTAATGAAATATTGTGTCGTTCTTTCCCTACCACTCTTAAAGGAGCTGCAAGAGAGTGGTTCACAAAGCTGCCAACTTCGTCAATTGACAGTTTCGAGCAGTTAAGTAATGCCTTTTTGTGTCACTTTGTCAGTGGGCAACGTCCTAAGAGACCAACAGACCACCTCCTCACCATTAGACAGGGGGAGAAAGAAACACTGTGATCTTATGTGAAATGCTTCACCCAAGAAACCCTGGAGGTAGATGACACTGACGACAAGGTGTAGTGACGACCTTTAAAGCAGGGCTGAAGTTTAGAGAGTTATGGTTTGTCTTGCAAAAAATCCACCTAAGACGATGACAGAAATGCTCCTGAAGGCACAGAATATATGAATGTTGAAGATGCATTAGCAGTCATAACAGACAAAGAAAAGCCAAGAAAGGAGGGAAGGAGAGAAGACGATCGTAGGGGACAAAAAAGGGAGCGTCCAAGTCATCGAAACAGTGACGGGGACAGGCGGAAGGATGACGAAGCCAAAAGGTCATAAAAAATGGCTAGGTAATAAGATTCTGCCTTGACAGATGTACATTACTGACAAAGCCAAAAAATCATCAAAAATGGCTAGGTAATAAGATTTCGCTTTGACGGATATAAATTACTGACGAAGTCAAAAGATCATAAAAAATGGCTAGGTAATAAGATTCCGCCTTGACAGATGTACGTTACCAATGAAGCCAAAAGATAATTGAAAATGGCTAGGTAATAAGATTCCGCCTTGACGAATGTAAATTACTAACGAAGCCGAAAGATCATAAAAAATGGCTAGGTAATAAGATTCTACCTTGACGGATGTACAATACTGACGAAGCCAAAAGATCATCAAAAATGGCTAGGTAATAAGATTCCGCCTTGACAGATGTACATTACTGACAAAGCCAAAAAATTATCGAAAATGGCTAGGTCATAAGATTCCACCTTGACGGATGTACATTATCGAAAATGGCTAGGTAATAAGATTCCACCTTGACGGATGTATATTACCAACGAAACCAAAAGATAATTGAAAATGGCTAAATAATAAGATTCTGCCTTGACGGATGTACATTACTGACGAAGCCAAAAGATTATTTAAAAAAAAAAAAACCTTTCATCTTTTATGGTCATCATGGCACGTCATGACGACAACAAAATCCGGGGGCATTTGATGGGACTGACGAAATCAACTACCGACGAGTTCAGTAGGATAGACAAGATCGCTCTCTGAGACGAGCCTAAGCAACTATCCACGTCACCGACGAGGATATCTGGATCATTGAATGCCACCAATAATACCCCAGATGGTTACAGAACCAACTGGACAAACTGTTGAAGGCATATTAAAACCCCATTACTCAGCAAGAAGCGTTATCAAAAAAAGCATTAAAATCACAATATCAATCTCAACAGCTAGAATCCAGAGCAACATATATAAAGCCTTCACATTGCCAACAAGAGGTACAGACACATTTTACAAGAGATACCTAATCATTCTTATTTTCTATTATTAAAAACTCCCTTATACTGACTTTGACATCAAAGGCGTTGTGGCAAGCACCACACCGATGACATTTTCAGAGAATAGCTTCTTCCATCGCGACACAAGCAAACATTTGGTTCCATCTGGACGACTTCAATACAACTGACAAACTTGTGTTTCATCACTATTGTTGAAGAAAAATGTTATGTCCACTACACTTTTATAATAAATTAGAAGTGACAGGTTGTTATAGGTTGTTATTAATAGGTAAAAAAAAATTAATGGAAGATTTAAATTTGAACTAATAACAACTTACCACCTATAATTTATTATGAAATTGTTGTGAAAATATTGTGAATGTAGCATTTCTCATTATTGAATGCTTTAAAACACTTTTTTCTTAATTCATATATATATAATTTTTCTTATCCTAGAGGTAGTTTCAAACTATTGAGTGTTTTTTTTTTAATATATATATAAATAAGATTGGAACATAGTTCTTAGATATTTCTAGGAGATTATATCATATTATAATTTAGTATTCAAAATAATAAAACAATATCTAGATAAAAAGTAGACTTAATGTCAAAAACTGAACACTTAGCCTTAACATTCTCGAACGAAATCGGCCTTACATTCTCCATCCAATCGTGAAGGTGGCCAGTTCGGAGGTCAGGTTGGAGTTCTCCTTCATCAACTCCTCAACCCGACGGGCATGCTCCGCCTCAAGCTAAATGACCTTAGCCTTCTAAGCCTTAAGTTTGGCGTTCAGGATCCGAACGGCCTCCTTAAATTGAACAATCCTCTCCATCAATAGCACGATGAGCACGCAGATGACCGACGTCTACCTACTTGGAAGCACACCTGAGCTAAAGGGCCCTCATCCTCACCAAAGCTTGAAAAAGAAGAGGTGTTTTAGACTTTGAAAGGAAAGTAAAAAATTTCGGGACTAGCATGAATGGTACTCACCCTCATAAAGTCATAGAGACCTACATTGCCAAGGGCTCTGTTTCATCCTTAAAGAACTCGTCGAGATCCTCATTCTCGACAAAGGATTGGGCCCTACTATAGTGTACTCCTTATTTTTACCAATAAAGGACTAGGAGGTGACGTTAGGGCCATGAGAGGTCATGAGACCCTTGCCCTTACCGTGACGTGGAGGCTCAAGCGTCTTCTAACCATCTTCCTTGATCCTAACGGTTGACTTGGTTAGATGGTTTCTTGGTGGGACAGCCCCCGTCGCCCAATGGCTTCCTCCTTTGACCAGCCTTCTTTAGAGGGACCAACGACCTCCTAGATTGCTGAGTAGCCACAGCTGCCTTCCTCGATTCCATTTGCTTCTTTCTCTCCCAGCCTCCATTTTTGAAAACCAATGTGTTAAGTTGATGACAAAATGACGAATTACATGAAGGCCAACGGGTAAATGGAAGACTTACAATTTTGAGATTAAGCATCAAACGTCTAGCCTCTTTAGTAGGTACGGTCCCCATAAAAGGCTTGGAGATTGTCAAGAGTGACGGACTTTCCGACTTTCCACCGCATCACTTATAGGGAATGTCAAGGATGTGATTAATGAAATTTTCCAGCTCTGGTGATATTGTCGTGCGAACTTGGGCTGCAGAAAATGAAAAGCTAGGTTAGAAATAAAACAAAGAATGACGAGTAAGAAAAAGTAGAACTTTACGACTCACCAGACTTGTCCATCATCCCCAAGTATTATCAAAGCCCTCACGTAGGCTCTCCATTTGTTGGGCCTACACACCCAATTGGCCCCCTAGACAAACAAAAACCTACTCTTCCAATTGCGATTGGAATCATGCATATCGGACAAAATTTTCAATGTCATCTTACGACACACAAAATTATAGATGCCCTGCGATGCAGAGATCTGTTGGGCCTTATAGTAATAGAAGAACTTGTCGAAAGTGAGACCCCAACGACCTTTACTCATTTGAGCCCACAAAATTTGTGCTCCGATTAATTCTTCACACATTAGGAGACTGTTACAGAAGGATATGCCTAAGTGGTTTGCTAACTGGCGGTTATCTCAATTAGAGGCAGCCTAAACCCTGCGACGAAAGCAGCCTCACAAAAACCAATATCCTTAGTGTTACCTGAATAACACCTCTCCCTTTGTCAATCTCCTTTATGGGATGTCATCGGGAGTCTGAAAGCAGTGACGAAGTCGATCAAATACCTCCTTCGTCATCCCAGGGCAAAAATGTTCACTAGTCAACTCCGGGGAAGGATAAAATCTCGAAAGACTTGTCCTGACGAGCTGGCACCGCTCCATCCTCCTTGGACGGAAAAGCTCATGGCTCCCTTTAGAGGACTCAACTTGGTCATCGGCTAAGAACTCATTCCTTGACGAGGATACATTGTCATCACCGACTCTAACGAGTAGACAACTCATACTCACTCGTTGCTTCACTATCCTTTGACTTCCTCTCACCTATAAGCGATAAATGTAAATTAATATAGTGCTCCCTTGACGCTTGGATACTAAGCTGACAACCATCCAACAACAAGAAATAAATAAAAAACACAAAGGTAAAGAAGGAAACTATTGATGATACCGAGGATAACACCAATAGTCGCGGGCACTCTCCAGCACGAGTCAACACCTGCAAAGGGAAACAAAGTGACCTACAGGAGCACCGGTGTGGTGCCGGGCCAAAAACCCTCCGAAGGTCAAGTTAGTATCTCAAACACTCTAGAGTGCCAGAGTCGGGAAAGTTGTGCGTACCTTTTGTTATGAGGGTTTCTGGGGTTATATAGTGGTGTAGAGCCGAAATAACGCCGTGCGAGGAATACTTTCCTTTTAGAAGAGTGATTCGCGGATCTCTGCATATCGTATAACTCCTTTCCTTACTGGGATCTTTTTGACTGAGACCAGACGTGTAGCGAAGAACTTTCCTTATATTTATGTATGCAGAGTCCGAGACAAATCAAGAATGGAGGTTGGATCACTCCTTCAGCCTGTGTGCCGGGTCGTCAGCTTGATGTGCAGTTCCTATACCCGCCGCACCTAAATTCATCTTCGCGGGTGACGTCAGCCGAGGACCTTCAGCACCTTGACCGTCAGCCTCGACTTCATCATCCTGATCCGTTAATCGAACGCCTTATGTAGGGATGTGCCTGGACGTTAAATGGAGGCGTCAGGAGCATGGCCGACGGACATCATACTTCGTCAGTCTTGAAATGCCGTCACCATATAAAACGTCACTATCAGCTGCCCCCCACTCCATTGTCCGTCAAGTGGGAGCGACGGTCATGGAGTTTCTGTTACTGGGAAACGGCTCGTGCGTGGTAGTAGTCTGTGCCTTTTCATTAAATTGTGGACACGTGTCATGAGGATGGTTGGCTCCGCGTCTGACGGGTACGCGCTTCGTCTTCCGAGCTTCCTCTCTCCTATATATATTTCACTACTATTTACCTTTTTCCTATTTTTTTCGCCTTGCACATCTTGAGAGAACGAATCCGTCACTTCCAGCCTTGTTAGATCGTCAATCGTACAGTCGTCACTTCTTGAGACCGTCCTCCTACACGTAAGTTACCGATACTCTACTTTTATTATTATTATTTTTTATAGCGTCGCCCTTTAGTGAAGTCGTCGGCCTAGGATCTTAGAAAGAACCCGTCGTTTGTAGGTAGTCAGATGTCTAGGGAGACGCCGAGTGACCAGTCGCGATCCGCGACGGAGCGGGTTACGACGAGGTTTTCCCACCAGGGTTCAGCCCGCAGAGGGCCTATCCTGGTCGTCAGAGAGAGACTCGTCGACTCCATCTGACAGTGATATAGAGAGCTCAAGGGGAAGTGAGGTGACGGTGATGTAGGCGACGGAGGTCAAGGGTTCGTGACGGGGGGGAGAGTGACGGCGACGAGGAGCCTTAGAGAGCACCTCGGGGTCCTCTGGCGATGATCGTCCCTTCATCTTACCCTCAGAGTGGTCCGTCAACAATTTTCTCCCACGATGTCAGAAAATATTTTTAAAAGCTTGCGGGCTCGTTATCAAATACCTGACGATATTCCCATTCGCCTTCCAGAGGAGGGTGAGAAGTGCTACTCTCCACGGACCGCGGACGTTGGCATGTATGACGCCATGTTCGCGGCCGGACTAAGGCTGCCACTGACGGCATTACACCGTCAGCTGGCCAACTTTCTGGGATATCGTCAGCCAGATTGCCCCAATGCTTGGCGGACCTTCATTGGCGCTGAGATCCTGTGGGGTCGTCTGAGTGGTGGGAACCGTCAGCTGACGTTGGACGAGTTCTTTTTTGTTATCGTCTCAGCACATTTCCTCCTCGTCAAAGGGAGTGTACCATTTTGCGGTGAGGGACAAGGACCTGAAGTTAGTGTCCGATGCCCGACTCCAACAGGAAGTGGAAGGCCGATACTTTTTGTAGAAGGGACGAACTGGGTATGTCGTCCAGAGGAGTTGGAGAACGATGCCCAATGGTTTGACAATACTTGGGCTTATGTTAGAGATTCGGTTAATACCGTCGGCCTTCCGCTTCGTCTTATTTCTTTGCTGTCCTAACCCGTCACTTTTCATTGGCAGCTAACAACCGCCCACGCATATCCGCGAACAGAGGCTTTCATTCGTCGAGTGACGGCCATCCCTTTGACGAGAGGAAGTGTCGAGACCTAATTACCTTAGACACTCTTCACCTGTACTGTGGTGGACCTGAGCCGACGGAGGAAGCCTGCAGACTGAACGCTTATTCCCATTCCCCGTAGCGTGAGATCCCACTTCTTTTCTTTAACCTGACGTGGTTTTTTTCTCTTCTTTGTTCTTCGCAGAAATGGAGTCAGCCAGGCAGAGGGTCAGAGCTGCGGCGGCAGCTAAGAAGAAGCAGCTGGAACGGACTGGGGGCGAGTCAACTCCTCCGTCGGTCCCAGACCCGTCAAAGGTCGGAGCTAAGAGGAAAGGTGACGGCAGGGA